>VYXH01001155.1:0-41915 GCA_013397275.1 Burhinus bistriatus
GCAGCAGCAGCACTTAATTTGATAATCCCAGCTCTTAAACCAAATGCTTTCTGTAAAACACTATTGCTATTGCAGACACTGCCATAGTTTTCTGAGTTGCAAGGACGAGACTTTCAGGGCTGAGAAAAAAACAACTCAACAATGAACTGAGGTTATGTGGAATAACATGCTGCGGAGCCATCCACTGGAAAGCAAGACCAGAGCCCATCAAAATGACATGAATGACACTTATGGTAGGCCTGAAATGGTTGATGGATTTACAATTGTTGCTTAAATTCATTATCTGGAAAAACCAATGTCCATAAAACTATTGAACAGCTATGATGCTTCCAAAAACTGCACTTGAATTTTTGTACACCACCTTTCATTCTGACCAATTTACTTATTGTAAAGTTGATGTATGGAGCTCTGAGGGCATTTACTGCACATTAATTTCTATTGGTATATGTGCAACTGTATGTCATAGGCTGCTTTGAAAAACTGAAAGTATGTTTGTACAGATGTGGGCAAAAGCTCTATAGAAACCTCTTCACACATAGTCATTTGCATTTCAATATTAATCTGCTTCAGCAAGTGCTTGTACTCTTTCCAGAACTGCTTCTTCCAAATGCAAAAGTGACTTGAATTCATCTTCATGAAGGTTAGTAGAAGGAAAATTCAAACTTCCATGTATGAGAATTTGTAGAAAGTGAACTTGGATTTCACAGAAGTGAGTATTTTCCCTCAAAATTGTGGTATTCCAAATGACAGAATTGATATTGTGTGATCAATTGCAATTCATGAATATAGCACAAGGAACAGTGATAAATAATTGCAATGAACTCTTTTTACGTTCAAAAACCCAAATACACCAAGTATATATGGATCAATATATTTGCATATATGGAGCTAGTAACCAAAAGAGGAGCTGCTTGATAAATAATTCACAGTAAGGTTTTATTTCTTTGTTGACTAGGTTGACTGGACATATTAAATCCAGACAAATAGAGAGGACTGAACTGTTCATTTTGGGCAACATACTGATTTCTAGCATATCTGAGAAATGCAGTGGTTTAGGGTAGAATGGATCAGAAAAGCAGTTTTCCTATGAAATGGAAGAAACTTGTCTGTGTTCTTCCGAAATATGTGAACCTAACTGGGAAACGTCCCTAAACAATTTCTTTTAAATGGCAATGAAACAGGGAGGAATTTAGTGCTTCTCAGTGGACTTACTGGCTGAGACAGAGAGAGAAAGGGAGGTTTAAATATCAAAATTAATACTAGTATCTTGAGTAGCAGAAAGGATATTCCTAAAGGTGTACTAGGAGATAGTGCTTGACAGAAAGTACAACGGGGAAGACAACTCCAAGATTCAAGTGCTGTTTTTGTTGCTCTGGTCTGCCTCTTGAAGCAGACTACAATGAATTTGCCCGGACTGGCAGAGGGGAAAGAGGGAGCGGAAAAACTCTTCCTCAGCTGTCCATTGCAGCTGGATTATTCAGGCTGTGGCAGGTTTTGTTCTGAGAAGGAAGCATGTGGCAGTTCATATCTTGTTCTGCCCTCTGTGGGCATTCTTTCCAAACTTGTACACCAGCCTTCTGTACACTCTTTCCAAAATGCCAGTTTTATAATAGTAACTGCAGGGAGAAAAAGAAAAGAAAACAATGGAGAAAGCAGTAGTATAATTCACATTAGAGGAGTTCACAGAATCGCAGAATCACAGGGTTTGGATGGGACTTCTGGAGATCATCTAGTCCAACCCCCCTGCCAGAGCAGGGACACCTAGAGCAGGTTGCACAGGATAGCATCCAGGTGGGTTTGGAATGTCTCCAGCGTCGGAGACTCCACCACCTCTCTGGGCAGCCTGTTCCAGTGCTCTGCCACCCACAAAGTAGAGAAGTTCCTCCTCACGTCTAGATGGAACTTCCTATGTTCAAGTTTGTGCCCATTACTTCTTGTCCTGTCACTGGGCACCACTGAAAAAAGACTGGTCCCATCCTCCCAGCACCCTCCCTTTAAGTATTTGTAAGCATTGATGAGATTCCCTCTGAGCCTTCTCTCCTCCAGACTAAAAAGACCTACATCCCTCAGCCTTTCCCCATAAGAAAGGTGTTCCTGTCCCCTAATCATCTTTGTAGCCCTTTGCTGTACCCTCTCCAGCAGTTCCTTGTCCTTCTTGAACTGGGGAGCCCAGAACTGGACACAGTACTCCAGGTGCGGCCTCACCAGGGCAGAGTAGAGGGAGAGGATAACCTCCTGTGACCTGCTGGCCACACACTTCTTGATGCACCCCAGGATGCCATTGGCCTTCTTGGCCACAAGGGCCCATTGCTGGCTCATGGTTATCCTGTTGTCCACCAGGACTGCCAGGTGCCTTTCCACAGAGCTGCTTTCCAGCGGGTCAGCCCCTAACCTGTACTGGAGCATGGGATTATTCCTGCCCAAGTGCAGTACCCTACACTTGCCCTTGTTGAACTTCAATAGCTTTCTCTCTGCCCAACTCTCCAGCCTGTCCAGGTCATGCTGGATGGCAGCACAGCCTTCCAGTGTGTCAGCCACCCCTCCCAGTTTTGTGTCATCAGCAAACTTGCTGATGGTACACTCTATCCCTTCATCCAGGTCATTGATGAATATGTTGAACAGGACTGGACCCAGTACTGACCCCTGGGGAACACCACTTGTCACAGACCTCCAACTAGACTCTGTGCCACTAATCACAACCCTCTGAGCTCTATCTGCCAGCCAGTTTTCAATCCACCTCACTGTCCATTCATCCAACCCACACTTCCTAAGCTTGCCTATGAGGATGCTGTGGGAGACAGTGTCAAAAACCTTGCTGAAGTCAAGGTAGACAACAGCCACTGCCCTCCCCTCGTCTATCCATCCAGTCACGCTATCGTAGAAGGCTATCAGGTTAGTCAGACATGACTTCCCCTTGGTGAATCCATGTTGGTTACTTCTGATAACCTTCTTTTCCTCCAGATGCTTTGAGATGATGCCCAGAATGAGCTGTTCCATCATCTTTCCGGGGATGGAGGTGAGGCTGACTGGCCTTACACGAGTTCTTTACATAGACTTCATGGCAGGAGAACAGCACATGAGTCATCGTGTTCTTTACAGTCAGAGAGCTCCTGTCTTTCTGTTAAATTGCTCTTGTGACTTTAAAGACCTTTAAACTTTCCTACGTGCCTTGAAGTATGCCTTCCACTGTTTGAAAGATACAAGAATTGCAAAGAAATGTATTTGGTTGTATTTTTTCCCTAAGCTTAACACAGTTCAGAAGAAACCATCAGTGTTACAGCTACAGCAAAAAGAGACATTTTGTGGGGGTCATTTGGCAAACATATTCTAAAACTCTCAACTGAGGTAAAGTGTTATAGCTTTATTGTCATCAGTAGAGTTACAACTCTGCCGCTAGACAATATCATAGGGCTAAATGTAAAGCGGTACAAAGCAGGCTGAGTGCTATGTCATAACATGTGAAAAACAGATTAAGAAAATAACCAGACATCCTGCCACCCACCCACTCTCCTGCCCCCCACCCAACCTGAGTTTTCAAGATAGTTATAAGGAATGGATGCTGAAGTAGAAGTCAACTGAAATAAGGGGCCCTGATGCCTGTTAACTCACTGGAGAGCTCTGCTCAATTTTTCATATGTCATTCTGTCATTTTTCTTCCTTTGTCCCCACATCTTTGCCAGAGCTTCTGATTTAACAACCCGAAAAATACCTTGTCCTCTGTCTTCCCATTCCAGGATGCCACAGTTTTCTTCAGGAGAAAGGGGCAGATCTCTTACAAATTCCCACAAATGAGAATTCTGCAGGTCTTGAACAGGAAGAAGACAGCTATTTAGCAGAGGTTTTCTTACGCATACCAAAGTACTAAGGCAGAATCATTTTTACAGTACATTTTGTTATTGCATTGTCAACCTCACAAACCAATTGCACTTATCCCAATTTAACTTTCAAAATCGTAGTGCGTTGCCTTTCTGTAACTGGCTTCAAATTACTTATTCCAGAAAAAAATAAATCATGGTCATGAAAACACCTATGATGCTAGAATCTGTTTTTTACTCCAGAAACTAGTGTATTTTACTGTCTTGCAAAGTTAACATCATTCATATCTTCTCTTCCACTGATCCTCAGTGACTTCAACACAGTATTTAACTTGATGTTTTAAAAGCAATTTTTAATTTCAGTTAAAGTGTTTTAAGTGAAAGATTGAAAGATTGGCTTGCCTGAAAATGAGACAATAGTATGAGGAGTTGCAAAGCCTATCAGTTCCCAGCTAGACTCTTCTCTGTTATTTCACTTCAGTTCAAAAGTTTTTTTCAGCACCAGATGTGCTGTAAATAATAGGACTCTACTAAAAAAGCTGGTAGAGCTGTTATATGCAGGTAGTGCCTTAACTTCAGGTGCTGGGGGTTAAATGAATTTTCAGTGTCAACACTGACCACAAGCATTTCAAAATCATGCGTCAGACCACCCCAAAGTCCTGAGAGCAACATAAGAGTACTGACAATTATAAAAATATCTGAGGTTTCCTAATTTTTTTCCTGCATTTAGAGCCTTTAAGTTATTTTCAGCTTCTGTTTTTCCTGTAACTCTGCCACTAAGATAGCTGCAAGCACTTTAAAAAGGTAAACAGAAAAGGAAATGTGGCTTTAAGAAAAATGGAAAATACCTCGTCTCATGATACAATCATGAGAGCTGGCAGTGCTTAAAAGCCAAACCTCAGTGAAATTTTATTTGTTTGTGGTGTCATTAAAGTTTCTTTTGATAACCACATAGACCTGGACAATTAGAGCAACATAGTCTGTGTAATCTTAACTCCAGTTCTGAGTTTTTCATATGTACTTACTTGTTCTACAATGATTGTGACATTCTTGGCCATTCATGCTACCTGCCCTCATGCGTGCCTTATTGCTGGCTGGGACTGAACTGCAGAATAACTTGAGAAGTGACTAAGGAACTCCTGAGACTGGTGGCAACTTGGTCAAAATGTCACCTATTCAAATGCCATGCAACATTAAGTCAAAGTGGGACTGTAAGCTAGTAACTTTATCTGCTTAATAAAGCTCTAGCACAAAGGTAAACCCAAGTGAATAATTAACATGCAGCTTCATGGATTGCAGCACAAAAAATCATGACATTTTTGTCAATGCTTTGTTTAAAATACTTGGATTCTGTAGACGTGTGAATTTTGGTGCATGGTGTGCATGGATGAAATGTACCCCTCCGTGGTGTGCAGCCTGAAAATTTCTTGGCTTAATGCTGCACAGTGCTTCTGAAAAGTCAAAACTTCTTCCTCAGCAGACAGCATGCTTGCACAAGTGACCAACACTTCAACAGTGTCTGTCTCAATATTGTAGTGGTGCAGAGAGAAATTAGAAGAGGATAATGAATGACTGCAACTGGAAGAATTATCAAAGTCTGCTAACAACACTCGTATGCAATCATAGAATCATAGAATAGGTTGGATTGGAAGGGACCTTTAAAGGTCACCTAGTCAAACTTTCCCTGCAATGAGCATGGATATCTTTAACTACATCAGGTTGCTCAGAACCCCATCCAACGTGACCTTGAATGTTTCCAGAGGTGGGGCATCTACCACCTCTCTGGGAAAACTATTCCAGTGTTTCACCACTTTAGTGGCTACAAAAAATTATATCTGCTTGGTACAGATCTAGTGAGAAAGGTGATCAGTGAAATCCTGTGAGAGCGATTACAAAGTGAAGACCCACAAATCCATTTCACTGGATAGGTAGTAGTGGGCTAAAAATAACAAAATAGGGAACTTTTGTGTAGATGGGCTGCAGTTTTATATAGAATATATTATTATATGGAATATCCCATTGTGTTTATATTTCTAAGAGCTAACCTCCAAGAGTTTATTTTGCTGTGCGTGGAACCACAATATTCACAAAAAGATGGAAGCAAGATGTTTGTGCACATTCAGGGCTATCTGAAGGGCTTATGCTTTCAGTTATGAAGGTTTCATAGGATATTTGGAGTCTGCTGCTGCCCCAGAAGAACATCAGCTAGAATTAGTAAGACAGTATTCTGGAATATATTTTTTTCTGACTGATTCTTTTTACTGAAGTCTTTCATGTCAATGAGTTTGTTCAGTATCCTTTTATTGGCTGAAGGGTTTGACCAAGGGAGTATGCCACGTTGCCTAAATCCTGAAGTGGAAATGCAGGTAAATCCAGCCAGAGCCACTAATACCCCAGAGCTGACTAAGAGTTATTAGATTATTAGAGCTGGTTGTGGTCAGAACTAAGTGATTACAGAATATTCTGATTGTGCTTAGATGTAGTCAGATATCTGATATTTTGTTAGCTTTACCCATTTCCCTCCTCAGCAGATAAATAGCAAACTCGGCTGGGTTTAGAATCAACAGGATCCATATTTCCAACTATATTAATCCACCAGCTGTACCACCACCTGCAAAAATTCGAAGTATTCTAATGGACATGAAGGTGTTCTGCTGCTCAGTGCATGGCTTGCAGCCTCAGTGAATGTACAAAAGCTCCTGGGATCCTGCTTCCCTTCAAAATACCAATTCAGAAATGTTAGGATCTCTACTAATCTTTACTTCCCTGCATACTGCAGGTATTTCAGGAAAAGCATTAGAGAAGAAGTAAATTACCTGGATTTTTTTAATTTTTAGAAGTCTCTTGAACTGCTAAATATTGCTAATTTTTAAATAGAGTATGTTCCCATTGAATGGAGCTTATTACATACAAACAAGTTTACTCACAGTCCTTGTTGGATGGCTTTGTTTCTTCTGCATCTATACAAAAGGAAATGTCTAAAAGGGAAAAATATAACCCAGTGTTCAGTTCTTTTCTGAATAACTTTTGAACTGAAATTTAAAGCCAAGTCCTGGCCTTTTACATCATTGCTTGAGAATATAGCTGTTGTAGAAAGTTGTACAAATGCAGACTATAAAAACATGAAATGATTTTTCAACTTATCTGCTGGTAAAATGATTTGTCACTCCCACTACTCTGACTATGTCAGTGGGTTGTTTTTTTTAAATTATGGGCATTTCTTTTCTTACCCTTTGCATCGTGTCTGTATGTCTCTATTCACATGATTCATGTGCACTGTTTCCTTTCTCACTGGACCCTTTGCATTTGGTTTTTACTGTCATTTATATCACATTTTCTTCTCCTTTTGTTCACACTTAGATTAGTCCTTTCTCTTTCAGCGCCTTGTCCCTTTAAGTCCTGCAGTCTTCCCTTCCTCCTTCCCCTAAGTAGAAATCATCTCTACCGCTGGAAATCAGATCTTCACAGGACTGGAACTTGTCTGCATTAGTAGTACAGTATCACCTTTGTAAAGGAGTCATTATGTTCACAAGACATAAATAAATTCATTGCACATACGAATGTGCATTCAAGGAACTTAATTCATGTTGTGAGTCTGGCATGCAAAACTGGGAAAAGCTAGAATTAAGCCTGCTTGTGCAACCATAGTTTGATCCCTGGCTTAAGTATGTTGTGGCAAGGTCTTGCATGACTGGATCGCATACTGCCTTTCCTCACAGGCATTTATGCAATTCGTAAAGGTGGATATGCATGATCTGTTGTATTTCATTTACTGCCAAGTGCTCAATCTCTGCACTGACTATAAAAAGTTAATTTTCTTAATGAGCTTTTCTTCCCAGGTCTGTATTCTTTAATTCCCTTAATAACATCCTTATCTCCTGCACTTAATAATCTCCTTCTGAATGGCCTCTCTGACATGATACATGAACACTGGGTGGAAGACAGAGATGGCTGTCAATCCCAAAGGAGAGCAGTGCCAGCCTAAAACACAGGATTGTTTTGTTCTTCCGGCAGCTTCTAGTCTTTCTCACCTCTCCCAGTCTTACCCGTCCTGTTGACAACATCCTCAGTCACTGCACAACCCAACTTCATTTTGATAAGGCTTATCCACATGTTTTCTTACTCACTGCCTTGTCTCCTGTCTTACCAGTTTCTCAATGCTCCTGTTCCCTTCAGCTTCAGCCTGCCCCCACCATGTTCACTGTGTATCCAGGTCACCCTCCACTGCTGCTTTCTCCCTTTCTGGTCCCTGTGACTCGCCAGCCGCTCTCCACACTGAACAGCTGAAAGGTGGGTAGGGGATCAGTGAAGGATGGCTGAGCTCCAGCATGTTGTGACCCAGCAGCTGCTCACCATTGGGAGCCACTGGACAGTGTCACCTCCCATGGGGACCTCCAAGGACCCGCATACCTAAGCCTTTCCTTCTTTTCCAGCAGCCCTATGGCTCCAGTTTGGTCAAATACTCCCCTAAGCCAGAGAAGGCTTGGGACATTAAGGGCTACAAGCAGCTAAAATGCTCCTGTTTCTCATTGCTAGGGCATAGAGAAATGACCCTCTGAATTACCCTGCTTAGTGGAAACTCTTTGGTCATATCATCACAATGGACCCTGGTAGAATTACCCTAACTGGGTGTACCCACTAATCTTTGGGAAGTAGTAAATATATAAAAAGGATGTCTCCCGCAGATATTTCATTTCTATTTCACTTAGACAAAACTGTCAATAACTTAGTTTTTGAACCTAACTTCATTTAAACAGTAATAAATCTTCCAAGACAAGGTTGAAAATAGTAAATTAAAATTGTTTCCATTCAAGAGCATCCTTAAGTCCACTACTAATGAGGTGGATTACCAGTGCATACTGCACTGATAATAACCCCATCAAACAAAACTTCATGCTTACTTTTTAAGAAGCAGAGCAACCTTCACTACTTTGAGTTACAGGAATAACAATGCAATGTCTTTCTATATTCATTCAGGGTGTAAACCTCCCTCGAATTATGCAGGTTGACTACTTTCAGTAGAAAGGCTAAGGAGGCAGCAGAGCTGGGGCCTGTTTGCAGACTTGAATGGCTCACAGAGATCAGCCTGGTCTGTGTGTGACTGGGAGGCATTGAGCTTATCTTCTGCTTGCCATATTTCTGTGTACTCCTCAATGCAGTATCTAAGCAGCCTCTGTATTTTGCCTTAGAATCATAGAATGACCCAGGTTGGAAGAGATGTTTAAGATCATCGAGTGCAACCATAAACCTGACACTGCCAAAACCATCACTAAACCATGTCCTTCAGCACCATGTCTCCCCATCTTTTAAATATCTTCAGGGATAGTGACTCCACCACTTCCCTGGGCAGCCTGTTCCAATGTTTGATAACACTTTCAGTGAAAAAATTTTTCCTAATATCCATCCTAAACCTCCCCTGGTGCAACTTGAGGCCACTTCCTCTCATCCTATTGCTTGTTACTTGGGACAAGAAATCTACCCCCACCTCTCTACAACCTGCTCTCAGGTAGTTGTAGAGAGTGATAAGGTCTCCCCTGAACCTTCTTTTCTCCAGGCTAAACAACCCCAGTTCCCCCAGCCGCTCCTCACAAGGCTTGTGCTCTAGACCCTCACCAACTTCGTTGCCTTTCTCTGGACACGCTCCAGCACCTTCTTGTAGTGAGGGGCCCAAAACTGAACACAGTATTTGAGGTGGGGCCTCACCATGCCTGAGTACAAAGGAACGATCACTTCTCTAGTCCTGCTGGCCACACTATTCCTGATACAGGCCAGGATGCTGTTGGCCTTCTTGACCACCTGGGCACTCTGCTGACTCATATTCAGCTGACAGTTGACCACCACCCCCAGGTCCTTTTCTGCTGAGCAGCTTTCCAACCACTCTTCCCCAAGCCTGTAGCATTGCCTGGGGTTGTTGTGACTCAAGTGCAGGACCCAGCACTTGGCCTTGTTGAACTTCATACCATTGGCTTTGGCCCATTGATCTAGCCTGTCCAGATAGCTCTGTAGGATGCCACATTTTCTGTTAGTGTGAAATTAACACAAAAATGCAATGCTTTTTGTTTTGTGGTTGATTTCTGGAACACTAACTGTACATCCTGATATTCTGTAAGACGAAGTACAAGTATTCACCAAAAATGCCTGCAGCATCTAGGAACTCTTCCTGGGTCATATTACACAATTGTAAGCCGTTGATATCAAAGTGGGAAAAGGAAATGCAGTTGGCATCTACTTTGTACTGATCACAGCAAAATTGCAACCATTCACAGACACTGTGCTTACTCCAGTATTCTGGGTGGATGGATGTCCCGAAAGAATAAGAATCTGCAACATATTTGACAAGAAAGAGGAACATTGCAATGCAAAACTCATGGTGCACTTCATTTTAATAAGCATATTTCAAGCAAAACTAATCCCACTTCCTTCTTCTGTTATTACTGTAGCCTTCCTTCCTTATTCCTCTAGAACACATCAAGCCCTGCCACTTGCATTTTTCTGTCTCCTGTTGTCACAACCTTTTGTATTTCAAATATTCATATTAATTGTGTCAGATATTTCAACAGAAAGTGCTTACATGTAAAAAAAAAAAAAACCCAACAGAAAATGCACCTCTTAAAATAGCAATTCAAAAACATTTAAAAAGGTCAGAGTACAGAATTTGTAAGAACTTAACACTCTGCAATAGAAAGGACTGATACGTTCCTAGACTAAAATAACCTCTGGTCTTACATGTGAAAGTACTCTTATTCAAAGACATCTAGCTACACTCAGTGGCAGATGGGTAAATATCATTAATTTATTATTATTTTTCTTATAATTCCAGCAAGTTCTTTCACTCCTTTTAACTAAAATAATGTTAAGATGATCATAGGGAATCTCTTTTTGTTAGATTAGAAACTGAAAAATGTATTACTCAACACACTTATCACTAGAGAAACATTTCTGACATTTTTTCCTTGAAGTGTATTTTAACTATTACTGATATAAAATCTAGGCTTGGTATGATAAATCTACATGCTGCAGCTAACAAGCATAATCTGTGACTCAAATACTTTTTTTCTAGAACCAAAACACAGGCTCCTATTATTGAAGCTGGTTGGGCTTATAGTGATGGGCACAGTCTTTAAAAAGCTTTGTTTCTGTGACCTAGAGTGCTATACACATGCAGAGGTCTAATCTTGCAGTCTTCTTCTGTTGTACATCTGTGCAGATGCAGCTAGCTTTTTTAGGTAATTGGAAGAATTACAGGCAATGGCAAGAATATGTCCTTTCTGTATGCATTCAGATAACACTTAAGGAAAACAGAATTCAAAGTCTGCAACTTGGAATCATTATTTTCATTCATTCCTTACTCAGTTTGCTTCTATTATTTTACACTTTTTAAGGATGACTAGTAATTTCTCTCAGGTGAGATTCTTAAGCAGTTACAGGAATCCCAGCCTTGAGAGGTTATTGCTTTAGGAGCTTTAAGGATTCTAAATTGACTTTGAATATATTATATGTTATATTTATTATATCACTGGAGTGGCACAGTTACGGAACAGTAAAAAGCAATAGAAAGGCAATCAAACACGTGAATGAGAGTCGTGTAAAGAAATCAGGAAAAGTTTAGTTTATTTTCACATCTCACAACATCTTACACTTGACATATTCCACAGTTTCCTAGTCCAGTCATCCATTATTTATTATTTCATTTTCAAACGAATCCTGAGCATTTCATTTTAGGTATTGCTTATATGAAATTGTAATTCAAAATAGGTTATCACAGCACTGCAAACCAAGTGAATTGTATCTGGATTTTGTCTAGATAGCCAGTTCAGAGTGCAAAGTGATACAAATAGGCTGGATGAGTTTCCAAAGTAAAATTAATTCAAAGGATTCAGAATTGTGACAGAATAACTGAAATATGGGTCTTGCATCCTACATGGTTTCTGTGAAGTAATTAATACTTCTAATTGTAAGTCCTAAAAGTTTACAGAGGAATTTGTCGTTGTTTTCATGAATCATTCCCATGCTATAAATATCTTCATATGTATGCACATACAGAATTAATGTAATACCAAATGCTGTGTTTTAAACCCTGAGATGCTGCTGTAACATCCTAGGAAAGCCAAGGGGTGGGCAGAAGCTCTGGGTCTGATTTTGGGACCCACACCTTGAGGATATTTGAATCTCAGATTTTATTCAGCTCATTATTTAAAAGGAAAATCAGATGAACTTGACATTGGATCAGCTTTATGAGCCCTGTAGGCTGCATGCACCTGGCTATGTCAGTCCGAAGGCTTCCTTGTGATAGAATGGGAGTGCTGGGAGCACCAGGCTCACAAGGCTTCTGCCAGGAAAAATAAAAGCTTTAAAATTAGGCTTGAGCTCTATAGGAATCCCAACTTCAGAAGCTGCACAAGAAAAGCAGAAGGGTGAACTGACCCGTTTCAGGACCAGGCAAACTTTTTTCTTAATCATCTGCCAACAGCCTCCAGCCTCCCTTAGGAAAACTGGAACATCACCATGGCCTCAGCTAGAAAGACTTACCAGCAGAAGAGCCTCCCTGTGAGGCTGGGCATGAATCCAGCCCTGTGTTTCATGGGCTGCTCCATGACCAGCCAGCCCACATCTTTTCACTGTACCTGTGTGCGATATGCAGCCAAGTGACAAGGCTTTGTTTTCTCTTGACAAGAGCATTGGATTGCTTATTTTTTTCTATCTTAAGGCAGCATGAAAGAAAAGTAGAACTAATTATTTTGCCATTTCACAGGTACAGTGAATAACATTGAAATATTTTGGACATTGGTCTTGAAACTTTTACTTGATTGTTATTACTATCAATGTCGCTGGCAATATTTATATTGCCATATAAATGGCACAGCATGTTTCTTTCATGGAACAGCACTCATCTGGTCTAATTTCCTTGTTTGCTTTGGCTTTGGAAAGGCTCAGATTTTTATTATTTTTTTTTAATATTCCAAGGCCCCCTGAAGCACTTTTGCATATGGTGAGCATTTAAAAGGTGCTGACACCAAGACCTTGCCTTTGCATGTGCTCTTGCCTTTTATTTCTCATATCAGAATTAAGCATTCAGGGAGCTTTCTCATCTTCTAAATGATGGACATGACCAAGGTATTATGTTACCAAGGAAGAAAGTATCAGCCAAAGACAAAGGCTCTATGAAAGATTTTGGAGCTAGAATTTCTGTGTATTTTCTGTATTTTTTTTTCACTCAGTGCTTGAAAACAAAGAGAAGAAATGAAAATGACACAACATTTTTAGTGTCACAGATTTTAACTTCTTCCACTTTGTATTAAAAAAAAAAGATGCCCCCCCAAATATAAATTGTGATGTATTCTGATTGCCAGAAAATAAAAACAGCACAGGAGCTGAGCCCAGTGATAGCCTGTAAAACTTCATCTGTTTTTTTCTATGCAGTCTTGCCATCCCTTTTTCATCTCTTTAACCTTGAGCTTCTACTTTGTTTCTAGCAAGTACAAAACAAGTTTTCCAAAGACATAGGGATCACAATCCTTAAGCCTATTACTGTCAACAGAAGAAAGTTGAATGTTATTGTGCTGACCTACTTCTTCTCTGGCTTCAGAGCAAAGTTCTTACTTTTCTATTCAAGGGCTGCTTGTGCAGTACTGATTACACTGCAGTAGTGTTTTTATTTGAGTGAGCTAGACATGTTAAATGTACTCCTTGGCTGCTGTGGAAGAAATTATAAGAGAAGTCACAGGTTGGTTTAAATTTGATTTGGGAGAGAAGTTATTGTAATCATGAAGGACTCATGGAAAGCCTAATAGCATCAAAAATAGAGCAACAGAAAACATGTGAAAGAAGAAACATAGGTCCTACCCTGGTCAGAAAAGGCTAATTATTTCCTCAGCTCAGTTTTGCTTAGCTAGAGGCAGTCTGAGCTGCTTGTTACACAAAGCTGTGTGTCTTAAGACCTGAGGGAGCTTTGCACTTAGCTACAAGCGGAGTTCAATTTAACGGAATTGCTGTGATATAGATGCTGCACCATTGTTCACCTGGATGAGTTCAGAGCTGTGCAGCTCTAGAGCCACAGACCTTATACTGTTAGCAAGCAACAGACTGCAGTAAAGCTAGAAATTGTCAAAATTCCTCAGATGGACTGCTTTGCCTTTGGCAAATGCTGTTTTGCTGATATCAGAAGTTCTCTTGGTATTATTTCAATTTCAGTGTTGTGGGTGTTGTGTTTGGGGTTTTTTTATGTTCAAGAAAGTTGAAGAAGATTGAATAACAGGTAAATCTATAATAAAAATCTAGACAAAAGAAGAATTATTCTGACTGATCCAAAATTAACTTTAAATTGAATCATATATATTTAAAAATATGTGTTTTATTTTTAATTTCTGTGATTTCAAATGAAATTTAGAACTGTGTTTTAAGTTGGAATGAAAACTAATATTAAAACAATATGATTTTTTAAAAAATAAAATTTAAATTCCTGCAGGGCTTTAAATACAGCCATATAGTTGAAGCAAGAAGATTTATATTTTACCTCATATGTCAAACTTAGCATCATAGAAACAAAACATAGAAACTACATTCCCAGTGGTCATGGATTAGCACCGTCAGAAACTATGTTCTCTTCTCTATTATTCAAACTGTGCCTTGACAGGAAAGTCTTTTGCATAAGAACAGCAGTGTTCTTATGCAAAAGGTAAAAATAGCTTTGGAAGAGAAAAATGTTACATAAAACCATAATTTTTTCCCAGTTTTCACCAAAAGTTTGGTCTAGTAACATGAGTGGCTGTGCTACTTTTGTTTTCAGAGCCTGTTGGAAGATTCAGCCTGAGTGCAGTGAAAAATATCAGGACTATTTAGGAATTTAAACTAACTCTTCAGAAGGAAGAAGACTTCTAACAAGTGATGCTTACTTAAGTTTCTAAACAGGGACCTAGCTTGGCATCAGGACATTTGGAATTAATTCCTTCAAGCAGAGTTGCGATCCCCACATGAGATGCGTGGCCTGGTAAAGCATAGGCTTTCCACATGCACAGTTAGAGGATTGCATGCATAACATTGGCAGATTCTGCAGTGAGAAACTTTTGTGTTGCTACAAATGCATTTCCACAGCCATACAGTTCTCTAGTGGCTTTCAGAATGCTAGTTTTTGCCAGTTTAGCGAGTATTTATCTGGTCACTGACATGCATTCCAAAGTTGCAGAGCACTTGAGGAACTGTAAATCTACCAAATTAAATCACTCTTCTGTTATATAGCTGAAGTTCTGTATTGTGGGAATGTTTTCAGTGACAAATGCTGGATTTCAAGCAGATGGGGTAAACAAAAGGAGTCAAGAATCTGAAGCCATAGTTGTCTTAATGAACCATGTTGTCCTTTGGAAGCTCCTGATTGCACTAGATGCATCAACTTTTTAAATGAGGGGAAAGCATCTGTTCAACACAATGCATAACAGAACAAAAGCTGCTTCTTGTTACTACTCTTCTTGTGCACCTTTGTCTTGCATGGCTGGTGATATGCTTGAAAAGGTCAGTAAGATGAGAAAATAGAATGCATATAATAGAAGGCTCAGCAGCAGGTTCAGAATCCATAGCCTGTTTGCTGCATGATTAGTCTTGAATGAATTAAATTCAAATTACCCTTGACTTTTTGACGTTGTACATTTTTTTCTATTGGAGTCTATTTACATACCCTTCTGATGATCACAGGTGGTATAGTCATCTCCAGTTGTCCCAAATAACTCTGTCCAAGACATCAGGGGATCACAAACCATTGTGTTTGACAGAAACATGCTCTGAGTTACTGACTCCAGCATCACCTTAAGATATTAATACATTAGTTGAAGACGAAAAAATATTAAGGACAGAAGTTAAAAGGCTACAGGCATTATTCCTTCCCTGTGCATGTACAGATCTATGAGTTACCATTTCCCACCATCACCTAATCTTCCGCTGAAGTTAACGATGATCTTCTGAAAACTGCAGTGAAGGAAGGAACTGAGAAATTCAGGAAGAATGCAGCTGATGAATATACCATAGGTAGGTTTACAGTAAGAATGATTGTAATGACACATTCCTAGGAACTAAATGTAATTTATGTACATAAAAGTAAGAGGGAGGAATGAACTATAAAATAACTAGAAACATGTAGATGAGATTAACATTATGATCTAATATCATTAGTAAAATTTTTGAGCAAATCCCCATACAAACATATGAGAAAACTTCGTTCTGGCCATAAGGATACTCACTTTGTCCGTAAGACAATGCCACAGATGTCAGCCGATCCAGAGTGTGAGGAGATTAACAAAGTATGAGAAAAAAAAAAAGTGTTTTCAAAAGAGATTAGAAACTGAGAATTTATGCAGAAAACTGGAAACACTTCAGGGAAGAAGGTTCTTGCACCAAAAGTGAGATGACCAAAGAATGAAATAGTTGAGAGCTAGTGATATTTCATTGAAATAAATGGGTGACTGAGGCAAGCATAATCTATGATATGAACTAAAGTAGGTACAGAATAAGAGAATTTTTGCCCATCCCTTTCTCTTATATGTAGAATCATAGAATCATAGAATGGTTTGGGTTGGAAGGGACATTAAAGATCATCTAGTTCCAACCCCTCTGCCATGGGCAGGGACACGTTCCACTAGACCAGGTTGCTCAAAGCCCCATCCAGCCTGGCCTTGAACACTTCCAGGGATCCACATCTTCTCTGTGCAACCTGTTCTAGTGCCTCACCACCCTCACAGTAAAGAATTTCTTCCCAATATCTAGTCAAAATCTACCCTCTTTCAGTTTAAAATTGTTACCTCTCATCCAGTACTTAAAGGGGGCTTATAAGAGAGGTGGAGTGGGACTTTTTACAAGGGCATGTAGTGATAGGATGAGGGCTAATGTCACTAAGACTCATGATGCCTGAGACCCTAGACCTCCCACGTGAAATTTTGTCGAAATTATGATGGTTTAGGAGACCTGAAGGAAAGAATTAAGTGGAGTTTAAACCCATGGTTCTTTATGTTTTAGTTCATGTCTGCTTTCCTGTTTGGGAGACACTGGAAATGTTCCATGGACTAACTGCTATGAATGTATAAGTGGACCTCATTGTGGCTTTTGCCTTTCCGATTTCACACAAAACTGCTCAAGCCAGTTTTGGCTCTTTTCTTCAGACCTAAGCTGCTTCTGCCTTTCATAACTAATTCAGCTTGGGTAATTCCTAGCAGAAAGACACCTGAGATGGTTAGTGAGGTAATATGATCTTAAAGATCATTGTGTAGTCAATTTATTACAAAGTCAAAAATTGTCCAAATAACTGTGTATACTGAGGCAATGTGAAGGATTCAGAACTTTTCATGGATAGATTGCAGAATTGAAAGAAAACTCTGATCTTAGTCTAAATAAAGCAGTGATGAGATATGGAACATGGAAGCATTTGTGAGGCTTCTGAAATCCTTTGGTATACTGGAATTCATATATAGGGCAAGGTAATATTTCAAGAATATCACATTTCCACCTAATCATACCGTTATGAAAGGAACATATGAGAATATAAACTATTGATCATTTCAGTCAATATGGTCAAAAAGTCTATTCTCTATGAATTTCTGCCAAAGGATTTAGTGTAGAATACCTCATACATGTATATGTGTGTAATTGTGCTTTTGGATGAACACTGTATGTTCAGTGAGCAAAGTAGAATTTTACAGAATTCATACAAACGGATGCATATGAATCTACCATATCCTGTCTCAAATATAAGAGGATTACCAGAGTTTAAGTTTGTGATGGTCCCAATCTGATTTTTTTGTTCCTCTGACTGAGCAGCCCACGCAGTCAAAGGTTCCCAATGTCGTATCTATTTACAAACAATTTAGAAAGTCAAAACAGTGCCATTTTTATCACTTCCAAGAAGTTGCATAATGTCATCCAAATCTGAATAAGTACAAAATGCTTGAATAATTTTTTTCTGCAGTTGCTTTAGTGTTGAATTCCAATACTTTAATGAGATGATGCCAGCTTACTATGCACACAATTCTGAAGTTCACAGGGCCAGGTAGAAATAGGTCAATGATTCTTTACTACAATGCAAGTGTACCTCTGAAAAACAACAAATTGGAGACCTACTTATGCTTACCATCTATGCAAAAGAAAACAATTTTTTACCATGAAGGAAAAATAATTTTGGCCATCTTGAAATCAATGGGAATTCTTTCAACAGAAGAACTTCACCGCTCATTAATCACTAAGGGGTGGCAGGACAGAGACATGCAGAAGAACTGGATAGAAAGTCACAGAAGAACAGGGAGAACTACAAGTCACTGACAACCCAATTCTGTAATGACTGAACATTGCCAGAGATGTATCTACATCTGTGCAGTAGATGATCCCAGTTAGCACCTCTGAGAAAGGTAGATACTTCCAGGATATATGTGGTGACATGATCTTCCTAACCATACCCTCTGCAGCCAGTACACTCCTGTTCCAGTAACAGTCATCCTCCCAGTGCAATGAGCAGCCCACTGTGAGTATACCCTGATATCAACTCAATGGGCAGAAATAAAATGCTGAAAGCCAATTGCCATTTTGGACAGAATAGAATATCTCTGCAGATCATTGGAGAGACATGTTTTAAGAATTATTGTGAAGATAACCAGTTCAAAGTATCTCCTCCACGCTCTATAGCTGCCTCCCCATACATAAGATTTCACACAGATAAATGTCTATAATGAAATCCCACTCCTAGTCAAGACAGAGACAATTTTCTGATCAAATTCATCAAGGCCAGAACTTCACAATTCATTTATACTGGCTGTCAGAAGAAAATAATTTCTATCTGACAATTTCACAAGTTTAAAAGTTACTTCCTACTAGAAATGCAAATGAATAAAGGTGAGAGGAAGGTAAGTTCACATTCTTTTTACAGTACTAAAAATTTTCTCTTTTGACTTTTTTTTAGGCTAGTGCCTTTAGTGAAAAAAAAATCATTTGGAAAAACTCATGGCTTAGATAAAAGAAGATGTTACCTTGCAAGATTATAATCCTCACTTCATTGGTGTAAGATTTAGCTAGAAAAGTAAAAAGTTACTAGCATTTGCATCATTGCTATCTGAACGGTAGCAACAGATTAGTAGATTTAGTGCCTCGCTTGTGAATTTTCATGATGATTTTTCAAATGTGGAAAGTAGATTGGCTCAAGGTGGAATGATACCAGGGAAGATGGATGAACTGTTGCAAGAAAAAAGGAGTGTGAAATAAAGCCAAAGCCATTGGATTTGGAAAAATTAAGAACTAAGCACATGACAGATTTTGTAGTTTGTTGTGAGGAAAACTTATTTCTCAAAGCTACAAAACTAATTTTATGAAGTGAAATGGCAGCATCCGGCCCTGCTGAGGACCAGACCCAGACTCGCAGCTGTGGGGCAAAGCTGCCAGCTTCAAATCCTACCAACAAGCTTGACCACATGCTGTGACAGGCAGCAAAAACCATTTGGGAAGGAAAAATCCTTTTACCCATATGCAGTTTATACTGCTGCTCTGATATAGAGCTACGGATGTTCCAGAAAATAAAGTTAATTACTAATATCATGAGCATTTTCAAATATTTTATGCAAACGGGATATTGATTTGGGTTGCATCAAACAGTATTTCACTATTAGCTGGTGTTGCTTATGTGTGCACATACATATCTGTTTAAATACACTTTAGGGACATAGAAAGGGAGTTTTTTTAGACAACAGGAGAGCTTTACAGCTGTTGGTTTTACTCCAGCTCATGTTGGGTTCAAAGAAGTTGTTAATTAGCTGTCACATTATAAACAATCTCTTTTGATTTAGTGAGACGAGCCTAGATTGTTAATTTATTAAACGGTATTTGTTGAGGCTCGTACTTGTCTCCATTATTAATTCATTAAACCAAAGTCAGTTGTTCATCACTGAGAAAACTGGTGATGCACAAATGACAATAGCAGGCAGTACGTCAGCTGGGTGCCTGATAAAATCATCACAGCAAAACCACAGCGACAGCCTATAGCTCTTTTGAAAACAATTACTTCAATAAAGAAATGGAACTTACTTGTAGGTAGGTGATTACTCCTGATGCAGCAGTTAAGTCCAGAAGTAGGTGCAGGGAGCAAGGGGAACAGGAGGTTTTAATAGCAGCACAGCCTGGCACTTTGGAAATAAAGCCACCTGCGGGACTGTGATATACGGAACACCTTACAGACAGGTTTGTTTGGTTTTTCAAGTTCTTATACACACCCCTTTTGATGACAGTGATAATATATAGTATAACATGTCCCACGGATCAGGAGAGAAATATTCCCAAGTGCAGAAAGTTTACCTTTATCCTGTATTGTTTTTTCCTCTTTCTCTAAAATATGTTGATTTACAAAGGCATGATTCTTTGACCACATTAAGCAAACCTGGTATGTTTAAGCACTTGAACTAAGGAGATTCTCACTCTTTCACAACCTTAGCATATAAGCATACATCGCTCCAATCTTCAAAAAGGGCAAGAAGAAGGACCCAGGGAACTACAGTCCAGTTAGTCTCACCTCTGTCCCTGGGAAGGTTATGGAGCGACTTGTTCTGGATGTCAACTCCAAACGTTGAAGAGCAAGAAGTTATTGGAAGTGGTCACCACGGATTTACCAAGGGTAAATCATGCTTGATCAATCTGATAGCCTTCTGTGATGTTATAACTGGTTGGCTGGATGAGGGGAGAGCAGTAGAAGTCATCTACCTTGACTTCAGCAAGGCTTTTGACACTGTCTCCCATAACATCCTCATTAGGAAGCTGAGGAAGTGTGGGCTAGATGAGGAGACAGCGAGGTGGATTGAAAACTGGCTGGCAGATAGAGCTCAGAGGGTTGTGATTAGTGGCACAGAGTCTAGTTGGAGGTCTGTGACAAGTGGTGTTCCCCAGGGGTCAGTACTGGGTCCAGTCCTGTTCAACATATTCATCAATGACCTGGATGAGGGGACAGAGTGTATCCTCAGCAAGTTTGCTGATGATACCAGACTGGGAGGGGTGGCTGACACTCCAGAGGGCTGCACTGCCATCCAGCATGACCTGGACAGGCAGGAGTGCTGGGCAGAGAAGAACCTNGGAAGTTCCATTCAAACGTAAGAACAAACTTCTTTATGGTTAGAGTGACAGAGCACTGGACCAGGCTGCCCAGGGAGGTTGTGGAGTCCCCTTCTCTGGAGATTTTCAAGACCCGCCTGGATGCAGTCCTGAGTAATGTGCTCTAGGCATTCCTGCGTCAGCAGGGGAGTTGGACTAGATGATCTCTAGAGGTCCCTTCCAACTCTAAAAATTCCATGATTCTGTGATTCCATGATTCCGTGAAGAAGGGCTATCATATTTTGTTCAGAGTTCTCAAAGCCCAGGAACTGGCATTCTCACCGTTTTCATCTGGCAAAGACTAGGATGCAGAAAAGTGACTGGCATAAAGTCATAAAGTAAATCACTGCAGGTGTTAGAGAAAGGACAGTGCTCACCTGATGTCAGGTGACATCTCTGTCTGGCCTAGCCCAGTGCCTCTGAAATCCACAAAAACCTACTGGGTTCTAGCCCAGCTGCAGCTGCCTTTAGGTCTGAAACAACTGTACAGTGATTTGAATGTTCATGGGTAAGATGCTTGGCATTATTAGAAACAACAGAGCAGAGATACCAGCAGTAGAGAGAATGAACTGGAGAATGAAATGGGTACATCTGAAATAAAATTATACTTCTTTTTAATATAAATTAGGAAGAGCTTTGATCAGTCTAGATCAACATATTTTTGTGCCCCAGAGGTCCATGTTAATTAGTAGTTTCTTGAGGATGCCTGCATAAACAGCAAGAGTTAAAAATTTAGGCACATACGACACCTCAATTCTCCTGAGAGATACTATTTCCAATACTGAAAATACTTTGCTTTTAATATGTTTTAGATGGGCTTTGTACTAAGATTTTTCCTGTCTTCAAAAGTTTCTCAACCAGAATTGCTATTTGGGATGAAGGGTATAAGGGGAGGGAGGAGTGATTAAATGAGACAAATAACAGAGGCAGAAGCTTGAAGGATCCGTTTGTTTTAGTCTTCTGCTTTTCTTTTATGCTCTTGCTTCAAGTGAAGGCATTTATTTGCTCCATTATTGTGGTATCAGAGTGCCTCATGAGCTTCACTGTGCTGCTCTCGTGTGCATCTCACGTGAGTGGTGCTGCACAGTGTGACTGTAGGGGGAAGCAACTCCGTTGTAAGGTAATGCTGTTGCATGGTCCGAATACAAGAAGTGACTCAGAGGCCAGCGCAACATGGGCCATACCAAGACACACTGCTAATGAGGCTGCTAAAGGGCCACCCAGGTGCAGTGTCCTGGCTAGCTATTTCAGAGCTATTTCTTCTCCTTACTGCACTCTCCTCATTCTCCTTTAACTAAATTCTCTCTCTCTCCCCCTACTGCTTCTTTTTTTATTTCCCCCTCTGCTTACCATCCTTCTGTCTTTCTCTCTCCACCTTTCTTTCAAAATGGCAAAATGATGGAGTTTGCTTCTACCAATGGTGAAAATGCATATACGCTGTGGCAGATCCGTTGCACACAGACCTTTTCAGAAACCCAGTCCACTATGTATAAGGCCAAACTAGTGAGTTTGTGCAATAGCTTATCAGTTTGTCCAAAGCAACAGTCTGATTTCTTGCAATGTGGCTTTTGCATTGATAAGACAGCATACAGACTGTGAGATCAATCAGACAGGAAATTCTTGGTAACCTTGTGAATATCAATAACTGTTTAAATAAGGAGTAACAGTTACTGTACTGTACCGAAGGGTTCTCAAAGGCTGTGTAAACACAATGGTATAGCTCTAAGAAATAAGTCACAAAAAAAGATTTCCTCTCCTTTTTTCTCCCACTCAGTTAAGACATCTAAAGAAAAATCTCAGTTCTCAAGCATGTGGAAAAAGGTTTTTGATGCAGTCTTGTGGACATGCTTCTGCACTTGTGAATTCACAAGGCAGCACCAGTCCCTGCAGTGTACTTTGTCTTGCACAGAAGTGCTTGAGCATTGGTGATTGACTGAGCTCTCAAGTGTAGCAGGAAGATGTTATTATTGGATTAGTTCATGACACCTTCTTTCACAGTTTTTAATAAAAGTGCCAATCACAGAGCTTGACAGACGGATTGGCGAAGTATTGCTGATGAGTGCAAATGGACACTAGAGATTTCCACAGTGAGATGTTTCTGATTCAAATGCAGCTCAGATTTCTACTGGCTAAAATAAATTTTGTTCACAGTCTATTAAACTGGGTTCATCTGATATTTCCTTAGTTTATGGTCCATTCTTATTTTTTATCTCTCACAATTATCGGAGACACTCCAAAGAGACTTTAATATATATTATAAGTCTGGAAAGTGTGGTGGTGATAATACAGTAAATACTAACATAGATTTTTCTTTCAACTACAGCAGCAGAAATTTGATTAACTCTGTTTCCTCCACTCACTCTGAACTGACCAACACCAAAAAACACAGAGTCAACTGCCCTGTCATAATGGAGCATGTGATGAACACACCTCTGTTTAGCATGATCAAACTGTGCATCTTGGGCATTATGTCCCAGGCACTGCAGCCCATCCTAGTGAGCTCTGAATTGCCTGTAGCAAAGACCCAGTGTTTTCCTTTCAAAGCATCAGTCAAAATGTCAATAAAAACATCAAGTACCCGTGAACTACCAAATATCAGCGACAAAGCTCTTATCAGTGAGGTCTCCTCAACATAGCTGAAATCATAATGACCTGGTGTTTTCTTTCATCCTTAAACAAAACTAATCTGAGTATCTATCAAAAGGGGAAAAGTTCTAATAGCCTTTTCAAAGCCAAGTAGTGTTAACGTTATGTGACAATGTAACAGCCAGTACACTAGGAAAAAAGAAAAAAAACCAAAACCACAAACCATCCCTAAAAAGAAAGATAGGCATTAAGTCCATATTTATAGTTAATTCACGTAATGAATGAGATTTCTTGGATCAAGTTGCAGGACTCTTTTCAAGGGACAATACTTACAGTACATGCAAATCTAGTTTTTTCTTTTCACCAGAGCAGCAGAAAAACTAATTAATTCTGTTTCCTCCATTCAGAACTGACCAACACCAAACAACTCTAGGTCAACTTTCCTATCATAGCAGAGGATGTGATGAACACACTGTATCAAATCTTTATGCCTGCACATGTAGGCCCTCTAAACAAGAATCATGTAATTTTCCCCAGAATAGCAGAAATTTCTGGGAGATCTATCTGGAAAAATGTTTATTGGAAAAAGATATCCTACTTAACCAAATGGTGGACTGACTGACTGAATTAACTCTTTTTCTCTTTCATAGAAAGGTCCTCTACAAATCCCGACATCCTTCTGAAGAACTATATGAAAAACAAAAATCTGAAGGTTTAGTAACACACATGAAATACATTATTCCATCTCTCCCTCACTGAATGTGCATCACCCCATGGGTCACCATCAGGAGTCTCACCCTGACATTTGAAATGAGGGTAAGTAACGATGCTCCAAACATCTAGGTGGTTAAGGAGACTGAAATATTATTGTGATATTACTGTGATGTGATTTTGTTTCAGATTTCTTGGGCACCTGGGCTGGCACAGATGTTCACAGACAAGACTTGCTGTTAACTTGTTCCCTGGCAGCCAGTGAGGAGGGCAATTCAGAGCAAGTACCAGGGCTTCTCCCAAGTTCTTTTTCAGCAAGTGGGACCTTGGGCCAGGGTCACATGAACCTTGGGGCCACTGATGAAATTGTCCTGTACAAAAGAGAGAAACTTGCACAGATCCCTTGCACAGCTTCCTAAGGAGCTAAACCCCAGGGATATGACCAATGGAGAAACCAGAATTTTATATATTTCTCATATTCCTGCATGTGGGTGACTCTCTGTTAAGGGGCACTAAGGTACCCATCTGCTGGCCCGACAGGGAGTCACGAGAGGTATGCTGCCTTCTGGGAGCTAAGGTCTGAGATGTTGCTGAGAGGGTGCCACAACTTGTCAAGAGCACAGACTACTATCCATTGCTACTCTTTCACATGGGCATGAATGACAATGCAAGCCAGAACCTGGGCAGAATCAAGGAAGACTACAAAGCCCTGGGGATGCAAGGCAAAAGTACTGGTGCCCAAGTTATTTTTTCTTCCATTTTACCAGTTAGAGGAAAGGGTGCAGCCAGAAATAGACATATAATCATATAATCATAGAATTGTCCAGGTTGGAAGGGACCTTCAAGTCCAACCCTTAAGTGCCAAAACCACCACTAAACCATCTCTCTATGCAACAAGTCTACCTGTCTTTTAAATCAACCTCTGGCTTCATGGCTGGTGCTGTCATGAGGTGTTTGGCTTTTATGACAATGGGACATTCTTTGATGATTGTAGCCTGCTAGGGAGGGATGGGATCCACCTGTCTAGAAAAGGCAAGAGGATCTTTAGCAGCAGGCTGGCCAGCTTGGTGAGGTGGGCTAAAGCTAAAGTGGTGAGGTGGGCTAAAGAAGGGGGGAGGGGGGCAGGGTCCAAAGTGGCAATGCTGACACCACTGCAACAGCTAGTGAGTAAGCCAGGCCAACCAGAGCGGCGACAAATGTTCCTTAGCTGTCTCTCAAGATAAGAATCAGAAGACTAACCACCTCAAGTGTATCTATACCAACGCACGCAGCCTGGGGAAAAATCAGGATGAACTGGAGCTCCATACTCAGTCAGAAAGTTATGATACCATAGGAATAACTGAAACAGGGTGGGACAGCTTACATGACTGGAGGACCATGATGGATGGCTATAGGCTGTTTCATAAAGACAGATGGGGAAGAAGAGGACGAGTCGTGATCTATGTTAAGGAGAACCTTGAATGTATAGAAGTCAACTACGGTGATTGTGGAAGCCCTATTGAATGCCTCTGGGTCAAGATCAGAGGGATTGTCTTCAAGGGGGATCTTACAGTAGGCATCTGCTACTGATCTCCAAACCAATACAAAAAGGCCAACGAAGAAATATTTGGGTCACTTAAGCAAATGTTGAGTCAACAGAACCTGGTTCTGTTCCAACAAATGGACTTCAACTACCCAGACATTTGTTGGAAGAACAATACAGCAGCCCACATCATCCATCAGGTTCCTGGAATGCATAGAGGACTGCTTCGTCATACAAATGTTAGATGTACCAACCAGGAATGAGGCACTGCTGGACTTGCTACTCACAAACCAAGAAAATCTGCTTTGTAATATCTTGGTTAGTGATAGCCTGGCTGCAGTGAACACAACATTGTGGAGCCTGGGATCCTGCTGAGCACAGTGAAGTGTAGTACGAAGGCAAAGCTTTTAGATTTTAGAAGAGCAAACCAGCTCGTTCAGAACACAGCTGGGAAGGATTCTGTGGGAAGCTTCCATGGAGGATAAAGGAGCTAGAGAGTGCTGGGAGTTTTTCAAGAATGCTCTCCTGGAAGCACAAAAACAGTTCATCCTATTTAAAAGTAGGTGAAGTAGGCAGAGCAAGATACCGCCTTGACTTAACTGGGAACTTCTGAGTCTGCTCAAAACCAGAAGAGAAAAGTGCCAGAGATGGAAAAGGGGACAAAAAACCATTGAGAACTACAAACGCTTTGCCAGTGCAGAGATGCAGTTAGAAAAGCAAAAGCTCAGCTTGAATTGAAATTGGCCAGAGATGTGAAAAACAAGAAGGGGTTCTTTAGAAGCAGAAACAGAAGGAAAATATTGGCCTGCTGTTAAACAGGAGAGGTGAGTTAGTCACCAACAATGCTGAAAAGGCAGAGGTTCTCAACACTTTCTTCACCTCCATCTACCAGCCCTGGTAGGCCCCAGGCTTTGGGAACAAAAATGAGGTTGATGCAAACACAGACCAGTGAAGGAAGAGTTGGTATGCAAACTATTACAGGAGCTTTACCTCTACAAATCAGTGGGCCCTGACAATATCCACCTGAGGGCGTTAAGAAAGCTGGCTGATGTCATTGGGAGGGCACTTGCCATAATCTTTGAGAAGTTGTGGAGATCAGGGGATGTCCCAGAAGAGTGGAAGAAGGTTAACGTCACCCCCATCCACAAGAAGGGCTTAAATAAGGATCCAGGAAATTCTAGGCCCATCAGTCCTACTTTAGTCTCTGGGAAAGTTATGGAACAAATCTTCCTGGGGGCTATCACAAGTCAAATGAAGTACATGGTTGTGAAAAGCCAACATGGATTCACCAAGGGCAAATCGTGCTTGACAAACCTGATTGCCTCATATGACAAAGTAACTTGCTTGGTTGATGAGGGGCAGGTGGTGGACATTGCCTACCTGGCTTTCAGCACGGTTCCCCACAGCCTCCTCCTAGAAAAACTGATCAGTTACAGTATAGACAAGTGGTCTGTGTGGTGGGTGGGGAACTGGCTGACAGGCCACACCCAGAGGGTGGTCGTAAATACCTCCTTTTCACACTGGCAACCTGTCACAAGTGGGTCCCCCAGAGATTGCTACTGGGCCCAACACTGTTTAATATCTTCATAAGTGATCTGGTTGATGGGATCAAGTATACCCTGATGAAGGTTGCGGATGATACCAAACGGAGTGGGGAAGTGGACACTTCGGAAGGCAGAGCTGCCTTGCAGGGAGACCTGGATAGGCTGGAAGAACAGGCTAACAAGAACCTTATGAAGTTCAACAAGGACAAGTATTGCACCTGGGGAAACATAATCCAGGAGTACAGCACAGACTGGAGTCTACCTGGCTGGGGAACAGGTCTCTGGAAAGGGACTTGGGGGTCCTGGTCAACAACAAGCATCAATATGAGTGAACAGTGTGCTGCTGTGGCAAAGCAAGTCAACATGATGCTGGGTTGCATCACCAACAAGGGCATCACCAGCAGAGACAAAGAAGTCATTATCCCTCTCTACTCAGTGCTTGTCAGGCCACACCTGGAATACCGTGTTCAGTTTTGGTCCCTGCTATACAAAAAAGATGTGGACAGACTGGAGAGGGTCCAGAGAAGGGCCACAAAGATGATCAAAGGACTGGAAAACTTGCCATATAAGGAAAGGCTGAGAGAATTGGGTTTGTTCAGCCTTGAGAAAACAAGGCTAAGGGAGACCTTATCACCATGTTCCAGTATTTAAAGGGTGGCTACAAAGATGGAGACTCCCTTTTTACAAGGATTCACATGGAAAAGACAAGGGGTAATGAGTACAAGTTAGTCCTGGAGAGATTCTGATTGGACAGAAGAGGAAAATTTTTCACAATGAGAACAATCAGCCATTGAAATAATCTCCCCAGGGAAGTGGTGGGTCCCCCAACACTGGACACTTCTAAGAATGAGCTGGACAGGGTGCTGGGCCATCTTGTCTGGACTGTGCTTTTGACAAGAAAGGTTGGACCAAGTGATCCTTGAGGTCCCTTCCAACCTGGTATTCTATGATTCTACGTCTAAAAAGCTGCAATGATCTGCTGATTAGTGATCCTGGCAGTAATTCAGTGTGCCTACCTTCTGCAGCACCGCAACCTAAATGTGATCAGACCAGAGGCATGCTTCAGCTATCACACTTCTGATAGCACGCTGGTGCTCAGCATTTACCAGCAGCATGAATGGTTAGTTATCCAGGATTTTGCTGCGTTTTATAGCCCCTACTCCCACAAGTTTTTTCAGTCTCCTGAAAGGGTACAGATTGTCCGTGGTTTTTTTCTGTGTAATCCCACGTAGAGACAGTGCTACGGACTAGAGACAGAAGAGTCCATAAGTGATAACAGAATTAGTAACATGTTTAAACAAAGCTGCAGCATACCACAAGTTCCCAGCACCTCTTCTGACATATCATTCCCTTATATCCTTCTGTCTCCACCAGACATGGGGGGATTGGAGAATGATGGAAGCACGGACAATCTCCTTGGTATTATGTGGGGTGATCATTGTATGTTAAAGATTCACATGCTGCACATTTTCTGCTCTAAAAAAATTTTATGGGAAGCTATTGTTGAAAGTTTTCAATATTAGAATTAAAACTGGTAATGGAAAGAAATATTGAGAAAAAATAAAGCCTCACTAGAGCCTTGATGGTGAAGAGTAGGCAGCACTTGCACTTTTTGAGTTTAGCTGGCAAAAGCTGCTTGCATTTGTAGCTAGAGATGGGTCAGAAAGGAAACATTGGTTCTCCAGTCAACCCAGCAGCATGGCTTTGAGTTCTCTATAGAACAGGCTGTTTTGCTGGACTCACGTTGGTGCAGAAAAGGCTTTGTGCACTTTTTAACTCAAGCAATGGGATTTACCACCTTTCAGGAGAACTCGTCGCTCTCTCTCTCTCAGCTTCTTGACAGAAAGGAAGCAGAACCATAGACTTCCCACAAGTGTTGGTCTCTTAGGCTGCAATCCAGTGAACCAGGATGGTGAAATGGTTCTACTTTTAGCCCTCACTCTTCTTCTACGTTAGCCACCTCCCAGTTTTAGATACTGTGAGTGGTCAGCTCATCCAACAAACAACAGTATGTTCCTGCTGAGGAATGTCAGGTGGAGTGAGAGCCATTTTTCTTGCATTGACAGAAATGAGGGTCAAAATGCTTTACACAACCTTCTGTGTTTTTTTTTAAAGGGAAGAAAAATCAAGGGTGTGTCTTGGACCTTTGAGGTATGATGGGTTTTCCCCAGGTGACTATGCTCAGAGGGGTTGGGAAAGAATAGCGTTGATTAATCTGAGGCATCTTAACATCAATTTAGTGCTGTAAAAATTACCACCCTTTAAAAATACCTTTAACCTGTTAGTTAACAAGGCTCATAAAAAAGGCAAAATAAAAGTGTCTATTTTTCTCAGAAGTCTAGATGGCCAATATTTTTGTAGAGATCTACACAGCAGTCATCTAGACTTGCCTGAAAGTGAGGACCTCAAGTAAAATCAAGTAAAAACAAGGATCTGAAGGTAAAGTATCTCAAATTTATTCTGACCTGGGAACCATCATCTGTATGCGTTTGGTACTATTCATCATTTTGTACCCCCTGAAAATTTCTTTCACCTTTCTATTTCAAAATTGTGGGACAATAAGGAGGTTGATTTAAAGACATGCGTATGCACAGTAAGTTTCTTGGTTTATTGAGTCTGTCTTGAGACAATACATTTAACCATTTTTAAGTCAAGGTAAATTTTCCTTTCCTACTCACAGGAGCCTAGAAGGGCTTCATTCATGAAATGGTGCTTTAGGTAAGTCTGAATAAAGCTATATCTTTCTTCACACCTTGTAGATTCTGTAGCTTTGCAAGCTTGAGTGCGCTTTAAGGTCAGTGCCCTAACTGTAGGACTGTAAAAGCAATTCTCCTCATGCTTTGGCTTAGAGAATTACTGCAGCTTAATGAATTAGTCCATAGAGTGTGAAATCCCCTTAATTATACAAATTAAAAGAACATCACCCAAGAGCATGGCTGTCTCATAAGCAATAAAGGACATGGGGTCCTTAGGCAGAGGGAGAATTTGAATGTCAAAACCTGCATCCAATGCCCTGGACTGAAAGGCAGTTTGCCCTGTGGGGAGACTTGGCTGAGGCCCTCTCTGCTAAGCAAGTTTTGGAGACATTGGTGGGTTTGCATGCCTCTAGCATGGTGGGTGAGGAAGGGTGACTCTGTGGGTCCTAATGAGGCTAGGCAGTGTGCTTGGATCATGATATTTCGGTGGCTAGAAAATATAACCAGCAGAAAGGAGGATTTTGGATATCTTTTGAGTAAAATATGTGAGTCTGATTCTTCTGTTTTGGGCAGCATGACAACTATATAATTTTATGGTAGTCAGTCTGTGAAACTTCTGAGTGGAAGGTGCTATGTGATCAAATAATTATTAGTTTTTACATGCAAGTACAGGGAAACATGTTGTATACTATCTACCCTGGCACAAAGCAGAGCCTGGTGCAGATCACATCTCTTATCCTGAATCTACCAAGCCAGAATAAAGCAGAGGGAAGGGTAGTAAATATATCCTGGGAAGGGCAAGCCCCACAGAAAGCACACAGCCCATTCTGAAAGTTGGAAAAAAAAAAATCCCCTCTTGACTGTCAAGTTATCAGCTGATGCCATGAGCCATGATGTTCAAAAATGTTTATTACTGTCTTTCTTTGCATAACAATAGTGGATAACTATGCTGCTGTGGTTGTTAAAGCCCAGCTGCCCCATTTGCCTTGGTGATAACCAACTGCAGCAGCAAATTCCATAGGCAGCCCTGCTGTAGAAAACGTTTCCTTTTAGGGATCACTGTTGATCATCCTCATTCTTAAGACACATCTTCAAGAATGCAATATTCTATTAACACAACTGCAGGGAAATGGAATTTTTTTCCCTCCTGTGTGTTTTCTATCTAGTTTTATATGACTCTTTGTTAAAGTCAGCTTTAAGATAGCTTGTGTGGGTCAAGCCCTAACCTGCCACTATTGCCTCCAAGCACAGCAATTCAAACCAGAGTTGCACTCCTTCCTCTCCTTGCTGTTGAGGAAGACCCTCCTTTCCCAGCAAAGAACAGCAAAGAAAGGGAAGGAAACATGAAGAAGGAAAAAGTGGGACAAAAAGAAGTTAGAGCTTCTGGCTACACTATCAGAAGCCAGGTGAAGGGAAGGAAATAGGACCTAGAACAAACATTGCTGCTGCTGTATTTGGAAGGCAGACAAAGCAACCTAAGGCCTTGCTTGGCAGGGTTTCCACAGCATGTTGTAGCATGTGGGGCATCGAGGGAGCTGGTTTCACATGTCTTACTGCTTCGTGATGACCAGTCCAGAGCCAGGCCTGAGCACAGACTGACACAGCCTTTCTGAGGGCACAGCATGGCAGTGGGATCCCATCCCAGCTAGAGGACTACCACAGCGTGTTGTTCTCCACACAAAGCCTCTGGGTGCTGGGCTGCAGTTGGGGCATCAGAGCTGCTGGTGGGATGGGCACGGGACTTTCTGTCATCCCCAGCAAATACACAGTGGGACACATAAGCAGCCACTAACTTCATTGTGCTACTCGGGGGGTTGGGGAGGGGGATATGAGAGGGCAGCTTTGCTGATCCCCTAGAAGATGATCAAGGTCCCTGTAACTCACAGCTTATGTTGGTGTGAGAGCACCAGTTGCTTATTGCTCACTGATGTGTTTTGAGCCCTGTCTCCTCCCCAGACTTGCTGTTCATGCAAGACAGTTTTCTTCCTCATGTTTCCGTAGTGAACCAAAAAGCCAAGCTTTTGGTGAAATGGGTGAAACATGAGATCTGGCCCTTTGTTAGCACTGTATAAATGCTTACCTATATTAACAGTTTAAAATGTAAGGGTCATCTAACCCACAGGGACTGATGATGTTTGGCCAGGCATTGACCCTTCAGCATTAGATCCTTTGCTTTCTATGACTGCTTTGTCCTAACAGGACAACTATTCAGACCTCATGTCCTCATGAGCATTCAGACCCAGTGGCAAAAACCTGCAAAGTTAAATCAGCTACTATGGATGTGATCAACCTCACCCAGTGATCCTGTGCATACTCCCTGCCCCTTCCCCCACTCCCCAAATTGTGAGAAGCATCTGGAAAAGCTGTAACAAAACTCCCAGCTGCACCGTCAATCACAACCTCGGGTGTAAAAAGGTCAATGTAGTTCTCAAGTGAGAAACTTGAGATTAAAATATAAACAAATGAGTGAGAAATGGTGCCAAACTTGAAGGGATTAAGGGATTCAATGAAAGATGAAACTTCAAAAAGTGTTTGAGCTTGTTTCTTAATCCTTGAAACTCAAAAGCACAGAAGAGTAACGTCTTAATTGCTACACACCTGTGCATGCTTTTGCCACTGCCTGCAAAGGCAGCTTATATATGTTTTAGTGACCAGAAAGTTGGACATCTCTCAACCACAGAGTTGTACACAGTTCCAGTTAATTAAACTCTTCCCTCTGTGTCCATGTATGAGAAACACAAACTTAGAAGCACAAAGTCTCTCTTATGCTTTTCTCTTGATACCAATCGAACCTCATGAGGGGATGTTTGTGACACGAGGCACAAGAATCAGAGAGTGGAAATACTTGTGACAGCCTTAGTTGGTAAACTTGATTATTAGAATCATTAAATCCTGCAAGATCCCATGCTCTCCTCATGACTTGCAAATGAATGGGACTAACCAAGTAACTAGATGGATGTCTACAAAATTTTTGTTACCTTCAGTGGTACAACATAGAAGGGCAAAATGTTCACTAATCCTGATTGAAATTCAGCTGGAGAATACAGACAGGAAAAGAGCATTGATTCTTCTGCCCAAATTATGCTTTCTAGACAGTGGGTCAAATAGGGAGGCCTCTTTCCATTGGAAGACTTTCTCTTTCTAAACTAGTATACCATTAATATTGCATACTAATTTCTTGGCATGAAGTGTTGGTTCAAAAGTCCTTTCAAACCATGGCCAGAAAGTTCAGTGGTCCTTTGGGACACAGTGAAGAGCAGCTCAAAGTACAGCCTAAGGACCACATAAAGCAGCTAAGAACAAGGACACTGGTGCTTGACTTCTTGTCTTGCTATGCATTTCTTTAACTTTTTGTTTCAGTTTAATCCTGAAAATAGGGGTAGCAGTAATTTGTGCTGTACAGAAGCATAGCAGGTGTCCATCGTTATTTGGAAAGGTCACTTAATCCTGTTTTAGTGTTTCATTATGTTGACTTTCTCCTCAAATGACCTTGTAAGCTATCAGTGCAGCAGCCAGATGAAACTAACCGTGAACTAGACAGCTTCCAGAAAGAAATAAAATTTCTGTGTCTGCTGTTTCTCAGGAGCGTTGGGCAGAACAGAAAGCTTAATGCTGCTGGTGCTGTTGGCTCAAACAACAGGTTTTGACATTTCAGGAATTAAGCATGAAGGATTAACAGATAAATGGCACATTGTTGTGCATGAAGAATGATCTTTAACCCTTCACACATCCCGAAAGAATATGTGCATGGTCTGGATGTGCATTTGGCTTTCCTTTTGTCATTGCAAAGGATTCACATTTGAACTAAGAATACTGGGGAACTTGATGGAAAAACTGTAAATGTTAAAGCAGATGAGTGATGAAAGAAGGACTGCAGGAGTGGGCATGCTGCAAAGTTTTGTGTGCATGACAGGAAATGGATAAGAGCAAGTGTTAACATGTGCTGAGTTCACATGCTCCAATTTACAGTAGGGAGGTGGGAGAGTGGCTTTCAGGCCACTACTGCAAACAGGGAAACATCTGGAAAGATTACTGCCCAGGATTTTGCAAAAGCAGCAATGAAGCCAGTCCTTGCCTTAGCTCAGGAGTTCTTCATTAATTCCTCATTAATACGGCATATTAACATTGTAAGTGGAGATTGGGAACTATGTTTCTGGTCAAAGAGGAGAGTAAGAGGACAAGCAAAGGAGCAGGGTCTGTGGAGGTATAGAAGCATATGAGTGTAGAAACGAGAAGATGGAGGGAAAAGTGACAACATACATAGCAAGACTTACCTAGAAATCTTGGGAATTGCTGACTCAGTCCATTCTTCTGTTTTGAGGCAGAATCAGCATCTGGATAACACTTGAGAATTTTTTGTCCAACCCCTTCTTAAAAACCATTGGTAGAGAAGGTCCCACAGCTTCCCTAAATAGTCCATTACCATACTGTTTCAGCCAGCATGGATCCAGGCTAGAAGGTGGCCAAAATACCAGGAACACCTTCACTCCTTTAAAAAGTATTGCTCAAACTTCAACTATTACAAACAATACCAGTTTTTACTTCACATGAAAAATGAAAGCAATGCCGCATCCTCTGTTGTCATGCTCTGGTACTGGGACAGAGATGTTCCACTTGCTGCGACAATGCCTGCCAACAGCAACCACACTTTTGCCTGTCTTATGTCTGATTAGTCACCATATTTGACCTGGCCTTCTGTAAGAGCTCTGAAAGTATCCAAATGCAAAACTATATGACTACAGCTCTGCAAAAATTTGATGGAAGATAGATTGAAAGCTAGGCTAGGATAAATTATCCTTGCTAAAAGGAAAGTTAAATATCATCATCTTACTCTCAAGCATTAAGGCTACATGAGAGCACTGAATCAGAGGTTTAACATACTTTAGCATATACATATCAACTTCACACACTTTCATTGACGTCCACTTTCCTGAATAGATGAATGACAGTCAAAGTTCAGCCAGGAAGCCAGGGAGCTGAACTGGGAGCTAGTAAGTATAATGTTAGTTTCTGCAGCCATTGCTATGTTTTCCTTTTTATATGGACCTCAGCTAGGATTACGACATGCTATACACCTCCTATTACCACTCTTATTAATTTTCTATTATTCTGGCTTACAGATCTCTCCCAAATCAACTTTTAGTGAAGAAGTTTAGAAGGTGCATCCTTACTGCACATTTAATTCCTTTTACAACTTTGAAATACTGTCAGGTCTTAACATGCTCAGACTGTACTGAGGCCAAGTCAGATAGTAATCAGTTGTCATGCTTTGAGAACATTTGCTTGTAATATGTCTCTGTACATTTCTGTGAGGGAAGAGCTGCAAGTGAGGTGCCCTGGGAGAACACCAACAAGGAACAATGTGGAACTGCTGTCCTGCATGTGTGCTAAACACCTAGAAAATGAGGAAATTGTCTTCGTTCACTTTTGCTGTTGGGGTTTGCAATGTTTTCAAAGCTTCAATTTTTGCTTTAGAGTATCTCAGTCTGCATTAGAAGAACATTAGCTGTCCTCTTACAAGAGTGGGATACATCTTACAAGAGTGGGATACAATTGCTATCAGATAGTGCTTTTGCAATGACCAGGAACATAAGCTCTACAGCCACAAGGACCATTCGTCCTTCTTGCTTCATTTTTTAGCCAGTAGTTGTCATGGTTTAATCCTAGCCGGCAACTAAGACCCCACAGCCTCTCACTCACACTCCCTTACAGTAAGGAGAAGAGGGAGAAATAGAGGGGAAATAAAGAAACCTCATGGGTTGAGATAAAGACAGTTTAATAGAACGTTAACAGAAGAGGAGGATGATAATAATAATAACAATAATAATAGAATATACAAAATAAAGTGATACAAGTTACTCTCACCACCCGATGATCAATTGCCTAGCCCGTCCCGAGCAGTGATCAAGGACCCCTGTCCCCTGGCCAACCTCCATTTATATACTGAGTGTGACGTCTGTAATCCCCCTGGTCAGCTTGTCCTGTCTATGCTCCTTCTCAGAATAATTAATCTATAATTTTTAGAGGAGAATATGTTGAAAGACCTCAGCAAAAGCAGGTTTGGATAGTACAATTTGCTCTCAAGTCCTGCTTACAATCATCTATAGAACAAGGATAAAATATGGAGGAGAATTATCAGTGGAAAAGGCTCCTTTCTACTCATTCAGGATGTTGTTTAGTGTTCTAGAGCTCCAGCAGTTTGAATACGCTTCCATTAACTTTCTGCCCACAATTTATATATATGCCAATGCTTGTAAATACTTCACAAAATGCATCTTAATCAATCAACTACAAATGGCATCAGTTGACTGTCTGCATTAGCCTTATATGAGATATATAAACTCAGTTTGCAACCATCTCTCTTATTAGCTCATTAGGGAAAAAAAACCACAACAAAACAACAAACAAACATAGAATAACAGCGTGATCAAGGAAGGAATTATATGTCTTGTGGCACTGAGAAACCTCAAACTCAGTTCAGGCAGAGAATTTTCAATAAAGAACATCATTAGAAAAGTAGTCTGTGTTCATATAGACCATAACATTGTTACATACAAATCTCATAGTCTTTGTAGTTTTGAACCAAAATGTAGTTAACTTTAACTTATGAAGCCTTTTTGTTTGACTGCAGGGTGAGAAAAGCTGGTTGCTTGTTTAAAGTCTGCTTTCATAAAAAAAACCAAAATACAGGAAAAAAAGAGAAAGACTCTGGAAGGACACATGCATGTCTGGACTCCACAATGATATGCAAAGGAGCAAGATTATTACATTAAATATACTCAGGTAGGCATGGATCCCAGGCTGAAACAAGGAGCAGACTGGACTGATAAAATAAATTCAGCCAGTGAGTCAGATTCTTACTTCTCTTAACATTGGCTTCAGATCTGAGTTCACTACTCCTCCTGGAAATTTCTCCTTGGAATATGCAGTTACTGTTTGGCAGATGTAGTGGAGGCCACATGGGCAGGTGTAGGGGCCAAGTATACTGCCTTTCCAAGCAGGTAGGAGCTGTCAGTGAGGAATGTAGCTCATGGGCTAAACCCCCTCTTTATGGGTCCTTGTTGAGAAGCAAGATCCAAGTCCGTAGGCAGAGGTTAGGAGATCTTTTTTTTAGATACTAATTATGGCATTTTCTGATAAGTACTTGCCTGCAATGCTGGTAAGGAATCTGGCAAGGCCAGCATTTTTTCCACCAGAAAATTCCCTTTTGTCAAAAGTTGAAATATTTTGTGAAAATATGTCAACTTCAAGAGAATATTACTTGAAATGGCGTTCTTGGTCAAATCAGACAGTGAGGAACTCTACTTTGTTCAAGTAGGTGTTCAAGTGGCAAGAGCAGGATGGCTACGCAGTTTTTTACAGCAAAAGATGTCCAAGATTAGACCGAGCTAAGAGAATGCTCCATCCATTGAAGCTGGATTTGCCAGTTAAAAAAAAGCAGAGGTCTTGATTTGTTAGTGAAGTAGTACACAAATGCAAAAGAAACATCACTACAATAAATTAGAGGGTAGATTTTAAAAGAATGCGGATGTCTGTTGTTAGAACTGTGAAGGCACACAGATGCTTGTTTCCTTGTGCAATTGCTACTGTCGTGTAAGTGGTTCCCAGCATGGTAAACAGTGAAGGTGAGACAGTGAGATAGACAGCTTGTACAAACGTAGTTATTTGTCAATGCCTTTTTGGTGACTGTAACTACAAATAAATTTGATATTGTATAGCCAGTGTTGGATATCGTTAACATTTTTAGCAAATTCAATAGTGAGTAGCAGTAGCCTTTTTATCAAAGACAAGTATCATAAAGTCTGTATTTGACTATATATTTTCTATGTGACATTCAATTATTACTGAGAGAGCATTGTGCTGGTTTTGGCTGGGATAGAGTTAATTTTCTTCATAGTAGCTAGTATGAGGCTATGTTTTTGGGTTTGTGTTGGAAACAGCGTTGATAACACAGGGGTGTTTTAGTTATGCCGAACAGTGCTTACACAGACTCAAGGCCTTTTCTGCTTCTCACACCACCCTGCCAGTGATTAGGCTGGGGGTGTACAAGAAGTTGGGAGGGGACACAGACAGGACAGCTGACCCCAACTGACCAAAGGGTTGTTTCATACCAGATGATGCCATGCTCAGCCATATAAAGCTAGGGGAAGAAGAAGGAAGGAGGGGATGTTCTAAGTGATGGCATTTCTCTTCCCGAGTAACCATTACACATGATGGAGCCCTGCTTTCCTGGAGGTGGCTGAACATGTGCCTGCTGATGGGAAGTAGTATATTAATTCCTTATTTTGCTTTGCTTCCATGCACAGTTTTTGCTTTACCTATGAAACTGTCTTTATCTCAACCCATCAGTTTTCTCACTTTTACCCTTCTGATTCTTTCCCCTGTCCCACTGAGGGGAGTGAGTGAGCAGTTGTGTGGTGCTTAGCTGCTGGCTGGGGTTAAACTATTGCAAACATTAATCCTCTCCCTGCAACTGCTGTGCAAGGGCTATAGGATACTTTGCCTTCATCTATTCTCTCCCTAATACCTTTTATCTTATTTCTTTAGCAAGGTGAGCAAAAACAAAATAGCTTGGAAGAAACCACTTTACACAAACCTGTCAGTCATACCCCACTAAATTACACAATACCATACTCGACTTCTTAGATGCTCTGTTAGTGCAAGACAGCTAAATGCTGTAAAAAACAAATGAAGAAAAAGAAACTGATCACATTTGAGGAAACAAATTAAAGACTCAGCACAGTCTGCCGCTATTATAATTCTCAAAGCTGCCGATTTTGGAGCTTCTTTCCAGGTGTCCCTTGCATCTTCCCTACTGTAGAAACATTAAATGATGTTGTCACTCAATATTAAACTCTGAAACTACTGCTCTTTTCCAAATTACGTAATCATTGGAATCGACCTGAATTGTAACGTATCAGCTTAATACTGCTGAATGTTGCTCTTAACTCTTCTGAGTTTTAATGAATTACTTGTGTACCAAATAGGCTCAGATGCTTGGCATGTTTCTGTTGCTATGCCGTTGTTGCAGAAATACTCTGCAATCACTAGACTGAGATCCATTCACTGCAAAACAACCACATGAGATAATGGTTCACATTTGGCTTCTTGTCTTTGCAGTCTTGTTTCGTAAGAAAGCTTGTGCATGTGTAAGTTCATGTGTGTCTTTCATGTCTGCCTCCTTGTACCTTTTGAAGCTATTGGCCAGTTTTAACTGTATTTGACACATCAGTAGCAGTCCCAAGGGCACTATAGCTTCAATGGAAATGATCAGGTGAGGAAAAAGGGGAGACCCTTCAGGCCTCTCAGTAAAAGACAACATCTAGGAAATGCTGCAACACCTACCAGACGGGAAAGAACCCAGACAAGTTAACAGTCCTGCTGTGGGAATCTCTCAGGCACAAGCCACACAGGTTTTAAGAACTGTGCCAGAAGACCCAAATCCACAGGCAACCAGGAGTTTCTTGGTCTCATTGCTTATAGTGCTGCTCCTCCTGAATTCCCCCTCTTCAAGAAATTCAGTGCTTTAACAAATGAAGATGCTGTACTCCTCTGACTGGAGAGTGGAGGAATGCTTAAAAATGTATGGAGTCTCAAGGATGCATTTTTCACAGGAAATACTGAATGTGTATGGGCTCGTATAGAATTGCAACAGGTTGAATCTAGATAATTTGGATTTTTAGAACTAAAGTAAACCTCTGATACTTTTTTTAAGGCATCTCATATCTGGATCTGACTCTGCTCAGGAATTTAAATCAAAACCATCCTTAAATTCCAAGTTTTTCCAGACTCACAGACCAATTTTTGTCTTCTGTGATGAGTTGCACAGATTACATACGTCGAGACAGACCTGATCTTCTGTGAAGAGTAAGTCAGGGGTTCCCAGAGTTGTGCAAAGTGAGTTAGAGGCAAAAGTAACTCCTTCATTCTTAGCAAGGTGATGATAAAAAAAAAATCAGAATCACGGCTTTAAATTTTGGCCTGTTCTCCACCAGATGGTGCTCTTTCCCTTGTCTTGGGGTGGGTGCTGTTGAATCCCAAGCAATTAATACCTAGCCATGTTAGTTCCTCTGCATCTCTTTGTCTCTGCCCACACTGTGCACCTGGATGCATTGCACTGGGTGACCACCTTTGGCCAGCCTCGCTTTCTCAGGTCTGTCCTGCAGTTCTGCATGACTGCTTTACAGGATGTCTGGAGTCCATTTGGTTCTTCAAAACCTTATGCTTCATTGCGAAACTGTGATACTGCAACTGAGTCCAATCACGCGTCAATACATCCCAATGCTTTGTCACCACCATACATATTCACTGAGACAAGCAAACCAAGAAACGAGGTATCCTCTGTGCAATTCCACGCACCAGCATAACTGTTAGTGGTCACAATGTATTAATCAAGCATGGGATTATTACCTGTGATGGAATGCGTTAGCTCTTTGGAAACCATATATTGGTTTCTCCAGACTAGGTCTGTATCACTGTAAACAAGTGGATGACATGCCAAATTAAAAACAATGGCTGAGTCAAGCAGGAAGCAAATCTGATTTTACAGCTTCTACATCCTGTGATTTCCAGAGCACTTGCTGCACTTGTGTTGACACCAGACTGTCTGGTCTCTGCTGAGGGCAAAGCTCTGATGATGCACCAGCCAGAGCCAAGGCACTTTGGCTCACCCGGAGAAGCTCACCGAAGAGCTTTGTAACTTCCACTTTTATCTAGTACCGGGAACACAGCCAGCAAGGGATGTTGTAAAGGCTTCATTATCTTTACAAAAAGCTCTGAAAAGTATAAAAAGTTAACACAGTGTCCCATGACATGTTCCCTGTCATTTTAGATGTATGAAGTGACACCTCTCAGAACAATATAGGTACAGATCTACAAATAATATTCCTGGGACCTGGCAAGCCTCCAGCTACTGGCTGCTTAGTGAAGGCTACAGAGCCAGCTGCAGCGCTGTCCTTCAGCTGTCAGCATCCTCAACCTGCTCACAGCTTTCCATAGCCCTCACCTCTACATTTTCCATGAAAGTCCTTTTAAGAAAATTCCTGAAATAACTAAGCATATATTTTGCTGTAAGTTTTTTCCTTTCTTTCTTGTTCCCTCTCTATATATTTAGCCTGCTGTCAATTCCCCCCTATCTCCCATGTCCCTCGTGATAGTGGTGATCGAGGAGATACATCTGCCAGATGTCTCAGCGATTAACTCAGTGTCAGGAACGGATGGGTGGGGGTTCCAACATTTCATATAAATAGATGGTGGGCAGTAGTATTTGCTTTTCTGTAGGACTTTTGTGCTTTGCTCTGATGATGTTACTGGGCTAGGAAGGAGGCAGGTAAGAGATTTTAGTTATGGAGCTAGGCCTTTTCCTAAGAAGGTCTTAAAGTATTTTGAGACTGAAAACTAATACTCCCCCTTTCATCTCTTCATAAAATAAGACAGACACTTGCCCAAGGTGCACAGTGAGTCAGTGTTGAATAGGTATGCCTGGGCTTTAGCTTGCAACTTTATTTAAAAATGGGGATTATGTTCCCTGTTTTCCACTCAGTGGGAATTTCACCAGACCACCACAACTTCTCAAATATGATGGATAGTGCTTCCCAACAGTGGGCAGTATCTCATTCTCCCAGTTCCTGCCATTTTTAAAAAGGTAAAAAAGAAGACCCGGGGAACTACAGGCTGGTCAGTCTCACCTCTGCGCCTGGCAAGGTCATGGAGCAGATCCTCCTGAAAACTCTACTAATGCACATGGAAAATAAGGAGATGATTGGTGGCAGCCAACATGGCTTCACTAAGGGCAAATCGTGCCTGAAAAATTTAGTGGCCCTCTATGAGGGGGTTACAACATTGGTGGATAAGGGAAGAGCAACTGATGTCATCTAACTGGATTTGTGCAAGGCATTTGATGCTGTCCTGCATGACATCCTGGTCTTTAAATTGGAGAGACATG
>VYXH01001155.1:42322-171044 GCA_013397275.1 Burhinus bistriatus
GTCCAGCTCTGGAGCCCCCAACATAGAAGGACATGGACCTGTTGGAGTGGGTCCAGAGGAGGGCCACGAAGACGGTAAGAGGGATGGAGCACCTCTCCTATGAGGACAGGCTGAGAGAGTTGGAGTTGTTCAGCCTGGAGAAGAGGAGGCTCCGGGGAGACCTTATAGCAGCCTTCCAGTACTAGGAAGGGGCCTACAAGAAATCCAGAGAAGGACTTTTTACAAAGGCATGTAGTGATAGGATAAGGGGTAATGGCTTCAAGTTGGAAGACAGAAGATTTAAATTAGATCTTAGGAAGAACTTTTTCACTATGAGGGTGGTGAGGCACTGGAACAGGTTGCACAGAGAAATTGTAGAGACCCCCTCCCTGAAAGTGTTCAAGGCCAGGTTGGATGGGGCTTTAAGCAACCAGGTCTAGGGGAAGGTGTCATTGCCCATGGCAGAGGGGTTGGAACTAGATGATCTTTAAGGTCTCTTCCAACCTAAATCATTCTATGAATCTATGATTCTATGAATCTTATCAGGTCCCATGGACTTATGCGCATTCAGGTTCCTCAGCTGGTCTTGGACCTGTCTTCTCCTACAGTGGCCGGTACCTCATTCTCTCAGTCCCAGCCTTTACCTTTTGCAAGTTGGGCAATGTGGTTAGAGCCTTTACCAGTGAAGACTGAGGCAAAAAAGTCATTGAGTACCTCAGCCTTCTCCATGTCTTGGGTGACCATGTCTCCCATTTCCTTCCTGAGTGAACCCACATCTTCCCTAGTCTTCCCTTTGTCCCTGATATAAGTATAAAAGGCTTTATAATACATTTTGAGGGCTCTGTAACAACAGCAGATTTAAAAAGGGAAAAGAATAATTAAAGAAAAGCAAGCTTTGTGAGACCAGATGACTGTAATGGACCTAAGACTTGTAACTGTTGAGCCCTGTCCCCTTCTGTTGGAGGCTGCTAATTCACACAGGTCCTTTCACCCATAGATCAAGTGTCACCTTAAAAACTGTTAGGACATTTGCTAGTGGAAAAAAACGTTTTAACGGTGAATAATTGTAATTTCTATTTTTTTAATTCTTTTTTTCAGATTACATGTATTTTCATGACCTGTTTGTCTTATTGTGGATATTCAATTTAGTTAAACAGCAAAAAGCATTATATTTTCCTCACTGACAAGCAGCTGAGACCTACAAATAGCTTCTTCACAGACTATCCATAAGCATGAATAGTGACCAGTTGCATGGACCTTGAGGGCTATCCTGAGCTTAACTTTCCTTGATGTTTTAGTGACGCATCAGGTCATATTATCTGTCATGAGATCTGTGCATCCTGCTTATTCAAATGCCTAGATGCCATAACTTGATGGGCAGATCCACTTTTAAGCAAAAAGGGGCAAAAATATACTCCCACAGTTGTGATTATAGTGGTAGAGCCATTGCATGTGTTTGTGCCACATTAACAATTAATGATGGCAAATCCTGTGGCTCAAGATCTGCTTGCTAGTATGGATTGGAAAGTCTATTTCAGTTTGGTCTTTTCCCACCTAGAAGTTTGCTCTCGTTTTAGAACCAAACCATAAGAGTGGACTTCTCATCTTCATTCTCCAGCTACTTTAATAGTAGGATGCATTTATAGAAGACGGAAAATTATTGGAAGAATTTAAGCTCTTATCTGATCCACTAGCCGAGAGAAAAGACTTCAGAATATTTGTAGTTAAATGGATTCCTTCATTCCCATTGAGAACTGGGAATGATTTTTGCCAGATGAGCCAACACTTCACTAAAATGTGAAAATTGATTTAGAAACAGTCACAATTGTGATAAGGATGGGACAATAAGGCTGAAGAAAATACTTGGTCATGATGCAAAAATGTAAATTATACAGCATGCGTGCAGAAGAGTTAATCCAACAAAAGTGGTTTATCTCAACACAGGCACACAGTTTGAAACTGTGCTGCCCTTCCTTAGACATTTTAATTACAAGTGGATAGAGATAAGCTAGCACTCACAATGATAGCAAGCTGATATAAAACTTTGTATTGAGAACAAAGGAACTAATAGCTTTCTTGTTACCATTCTCAGACATTGGAAGGCAAAAGAAAAAGTAATGTTAAGATTTGGTAGGGGTCTAGAGATCTTGCTTACTCCCTACACCAGACAGCTGGGGGTAGTGGAAGGGTAGCTCTATTGCTGGGCGTGGTGCAGTCTATTTGGGCTCTTGATGTTTAGCAGTAGTACTAGTGATAGAGTCAATGGGCCAAAAGTTAAGAAGAGAAACTGCTGTTGCTAAGTCATAGACTCACATTATGTAATAAAGAAGCGAGTCTTGCACTGACAAAGAGAGTGGTAGTTTGATCTAATGTCTTAGTTCTATCTCAACTCTGAAATTAACAGGCTACAAAAGCTAGTGCTCTGGTGAGGTGAAGCAGGACTTTCTGAGGAAGGAGCAGACTCTGTCTCCCAAAGGTTACCATGGAACTGGTGTGATTTAGACCTTATCAAAGGTGAAGTGACAAAACAAGAATGCACCTTCCAGAAAGACTCCAGCTATGCAGCTCATATGGGCACTGCTCCTGGCATGGAGCTGTGATATCGATTGCCAGGTTAGCACTATTTGGTGTACTTGAAGTTGATGGCATGTGTCTTCTGACTTTGCCCTCTGCGTTTAGATTTGGGTGCTGGGTGCTAGAGGGCTTTTTTTTTTTTNTGGGGGTTTGAGGGGTTTTTTTTTTTTTTTTTTCTCCATAGACACTATGGTAAACACTGTTTAATTACCAAAAAGAACCAATGCCTAGGCCAAGTTCTCATCCACCACTAAAGTCCTCAGGAAAGATTTTCAAGGGTGGAGTGAGGAGTATGAGGTACTCTGCAGCACTGGCACTGGCAATGACAGTGCTCCTTGGCACCCACTGAGACATCATAGTAAGCCTGTGGCTGATGCATCCTTTTCTGAGGCTATGTTTCCTGGGGAAATGCATCCAGTTGAAGGTCTCTCAGCCATATTCTTTTTTCTCTCTAGGGCATAAGAAGAGCCAACAAATCTGTACTGCATATTAGCAAAGCAATGTTGAGTCTCTCTCTTGCTGTCTTTCTCAAGGGAACCTGAAAAAATCACTCAAAGACCTTGGTTTGAACAACAACCCTGGACTGTACTTGCTGGTCCTTGCATTTGGCTTGACATTTTGTTTACTGTAGTGTTTGTGAAATAGGGACAAGCCATAAACATCCATCTAGCTGTACCTCTGCAGTGACATGCTCTGACACGCACAACTATTTTCAGTGGAAGTGTTCCTGCAGCCATCTTAGATCTTTGTGGGTTCTTGAGTCATCCAGTTACGGAGAAAAACACGCATAACATGCTACTGAGGTCACAGGATGAATAAGACATTATGAATAGTCATGCTGGAAACAAAAGCTTTGGTGAATACTCAGTGAGAACTGTGGGGGTTGACAAAAGTTTGCAGAGCAGTTCAAAATAATGAAGCATGTGGAAAAAAGTTAGCTTGTGGATAATTTCCAGGCAAAAAGTTTCTGAGTAAGCTGTTCGATGTGGGGATTTCACTCACCCTTACTTTTATCTGAGTTCTGAATCAACCGGTCATCATCTTGAAGGTAAATCATTAAGTAAAAAATCTAAGGAGAGGAGAAATCAATGTGTCAGGTTTACCCTATGTCCCAGAGCAGTGAATAGTTTCTTTGTGTTGCTGTAGCAACCAATGGCTTAATCCCCTAAATTTAAACTTCTCACTAGCAGTGTTAGAGCTTCTGAGTGGATCGTAAATAAATGTGAAGATACCTTCTTTGCATCAGAAATTTTGCCAACAGATACAATATCTTTCTTTCTTTAAACGAGGGAATACACTAACATGCCCACATAATTTGTCCATTCGTGAAAAAGCTTTTCTCCGTATCACACCTTACTGTTGATTCACTACTTCCTTCATGAACTGCTGGGACTTTAACTGGAAGTTTGAATTAGATAGGTAAGCTTTTCTGAAATATAGGTTGTGAACATTTATAGATTTATTGTCCCAGCATCTGTATAAAATGATATGTTTTACCGGTCTGAACCTGGAAGGGGGATATCGTATAACCTGCCTATAGTCTTGCAGAAAGCCTGTAGTAGAAAGAGAAATACAATCCAGATTTCCTAAGATCAGAGCCTTAAATACACAATCATCCAAGCTAAACATCAATTCTGCAAACATGGGTCCAAGCATTTCTGTCCCTAATATGATAAATGGCAGAAATATACTGGCACAAAATGGTGGCATGATGTTGAGTGTTAGACTATTTACTTTTCTCAGTCTTATGAAATCCTAGCATGTTGATCTGTTTTTTCTCCATCTGAGGTAGATTTTCAGATTTTTCTTAAGTGATGCATCTCACTTCAAGTTCACTTCAGTCTTTCGGTCACTTATTTCTCCTCTCTTCCACAAAATATGAAGAGGTTTGCCATCTGGCAGGAAATTTCCAAGGGAAGAACAGAGTTGGTAGCAGCAATCAGCTGAAAGGATGAACGTGCTTATTACACAAAAGTGCATGCTTAACAATTAAAATATTCTGAAATAACATTGTAGTTGTTTTTGTGCTTTATATACAGTATTAAAAATAAATTCGTCTACTACAGGTAATTTACAAAAGCAGCTAATAATGAGTTCATTATTGCATAGCAAGCCTAAGTTACAGTCGTGGTTATAGGCCTAGCCGAGGTCTTTGATCTTCTGGTTCATTAAGGTATAAATGAAAAGACTTTAGCTTTCATCTCACATTCATCAGCTAATTATCTCAGTAACTGGTCTCAGGTCTCAGTCATTTCTTATTCAAGGACTTACCCTTTCATTTTCCATGCTCTATACAGGGAGTGAGTCACCAGAGTCAGGATTTATTTTCCTTGCGAATAGGAGATTTGTTATTTTCACAGTTCTGTCCAAGGGACTCATCTCTCTATGAAATTTGCAGTTGAAACAATTTGAAAAATACCAGGTGATGTAGATATTTGCAGTGACACTATTGGATATTAGTTAGAAGGGGCTGTTTTTAAATAGGAAAATGCAGCACTTAGGAGTTTAGCCAACTGCAGGGCAGAAGTGAGTAACATCAGAGCATTACTGTACTCTTTGGACTTCTTCCTCTACTCCCAGTCAATCAGAACACAAAACTCGTGACTGTGAATAACATTCGACGTTAAAAGGGTATTTAAAAAAACAACGAAGTTGAATTCTTGGATCTGCTAGACTGGGTATTAGAGTGCACTCTGTCAGAAGTGAACAGCAAGTAATTTCCTCTTGGAAAACTTTGTATCAGTTTAAAGTTTCCTATCAGCTCTAGGACCTCTGCAAGAGAACATGGTGTAGTTTAAAGCTTTCATTCACTTCTGAATATTGCAAATGGCCACTTCTATTCAGATCAATTTCATTCAAAATTGTATATGTATAATATTCATATATATATATGTTAATATTCATTCTCAATTCTAAACGAATGAAATTTGATCTGGATGGTGATTTTAAAATGTGGTCTTTGTTTTATACACAGATTATGGTTTTAACTTGCATCTCAAAGAATATTAATAGTTACCAAACGGTGCTTAATAGTTGATTGCCAGTCTCTCTCTTCCCCCCACCTTTTTTTATATTATTATTATTATTATTATTATTATTATTCTACAATGTCAGCATATAGGAAGATTAAGTTCCTGAATTAGAACTTGCATACCAAATATTTTATGCTAGGATGCTGAAACATACATCCTGTGTTTCTTATTACTGTAAATAAAACACATTTCTTGAAGAATTATGTAATTAGAAACTCACATTAAATTCATATGTTACAGTGTTAAGATGATGAATGTTTGGAATGGTAAGACTGCTGATATGCCTGCAAGTTCTAGTATGATTTCCTTTTCCATTTTATCTTTCAATAAGTGATGAATCCATGTGTGAATGTATCATGGCTTACTTTCCTTGGCTGCCATTGATTTTCCAGGGATGAGAGCTGGTGCTGGGAATAGAGCTTGTTCTATGCAACTATGCTGTATGGAGAAAAAAGCTGAACGTGATATTTAGCAATAGTTGGACTCACATATAATTAACCATCATTTTCAGGGGAATTTGCTTCTGTCATTTTTTTACTATACACAATTGCACATGAACAGGTGGCTGCTTGCTTTTAACTTGTACCCTTATGAACACTGGATTTCACTGTGCCTCAGTGCCTCTACATACATTATTGGAGAGATGAAAAGGGATATGATGTACAGATTAGAAGATGAAGTGACATGGCAAGAGGAATATGACAGTGGATTATAAGTGGAGCATATGGCTGAACATGAGCAGGGCAAAACTGAGCCAGATGACTTGGATAAGCTTCTTCCCAGAATGTGATAAATCATTGAATAGTCCTGTAAAGGAAGAGGTACAAGTACCATCCTTAGGAACACTCAAAACTAGTCTAGATGACAGACTAGTTACAATGGTAGTTATAATAGTAGTTTCAATTCATGGAATATACCTGATTGATCAATGAACTGATTTAGAGGGACAAATAAAGCCCTAAAGCCTATAGCAACCTGGTCTGATGACTTATATGACTGTGGTTTGAGGAGGAGGTTAAACTAGAGACCTCCTGAGGTCCTTTCAACCTGAATTATCCTATGAAATAAATATATCCAAGCATATGGTGAAGAAAAGAAACATAGAAAGTAAATGTACCATTTCCTATACAGTCTGTAAGTTGAAACTCCCCCTTCCCCCCTCTTTCCCCCTTTTTTCTTCTTTTCTTTTCTTTTCTTTTCTTTTCTTTTCTTTTCTTTTCTTTTCTTTTCTTTTCTTTTCTTTTCTTTTCTTTTCTTTTCTTTTCTTTTCTTTTCTTTTCTTTTCTTTTCTTTCCTTTCCTTTCCTTTCCTTTCCTTTCCTTTCCTTCTCCTTTTCTTCTCCTTTTCTTCTCCTTTTCTTCTTTTGTAAGTCCTGGACATATTAACACGCTTTCTTATGTAGCTGTATTGTGATCCAAGAACATGCTTTTTATGCACTTTCTGTCCATACCCAAGAATGCTCAGATGTAAGCATGCTGTGCCAGTCACCATTTAGATTAGATCATCAAGACCAATAACTAAATTATGTAACTGGCAGTAATGACAGAATAGCCAATTCATTTTAGTAGCAATGGTGCAGTCTCCTAGTACAGAAATTTACTGAAAATGGGTCCATTCTTTCCTTCAGATGTGGCTACTCCATAGGTGCTTCTTTCAGGCATGCTCTTGAGAGGCATTTCTGCAATGCGTGGAGGTGCGTGGTAAAGCCACCTCTCTGCTTAATCATCAGGTCATTTCTCTCTTTTTGGGGGTTGACTCTAGGGTGATTGCAGCAGGCATTCCTGCCTGTTAATATGTCCTGGCACTTAAATAGAATTACTCTCACACAAAATAAGCTTGTAGAGTTCTCCCGTGGAAACTGCATGCAAGTAGAAGGATTGCCTGCAGGGCATGAGACCAACAATGGAGTTTCCTGAAGATCACAGTTCCAGCTTTAAGGCTTTCGCTGGCTTACTATAAGAATAGGGAGCAGCTCAAGGAGAGACTCACTCCTTTGAAATTCAGGGCTGTGCTGCTGTGGGTCACTGGGTCTAGTTTGAAAGCCACAGAGTATGTCCTAGTAAAGTCACTACAATTTTTCCCATTCTTTCCTCCCACAGATGCATTCACCATGCCAGCTGCTATAAGCCATTTCAGAAAGGGCATGGCAGAAACCTGGAAGAAGGTTTTTCTTTCTAAATATATCAAGTAATTAATTCTGACTAAGGCAATGTTGCATAGTAACCCTGTACAGGTGTGATGAAGTGCCAGCTTCATATCAGTGTGCCTCACTGCAGTACGTGCGATACTGTTCAGATGGTCACTCTCCACGATTTAACAGCCTGGTTGGTAAAAGGCAAATGCAGCTCTTCAGTGCTCACTGATCAAACAACCACACAGCTAAATAAAATTGGCCCCTTCTCCTGGCAAAATGGATGTACACATAACTTTCAGCTGGGAACAATGTGCCAAATGTAAGGATTAGAAAAATGAAATCTTTGCGGAGTAAAAGGTGTCAGGATAATATTACAGCTATTGGTCACGAACAGCCCATCTCAAAGACTAATGCAGCCAAACTGTTAGGACAAAGGCTGAACTTCTGTGCCCTTCAAGTTTAATTAGCATGGTAAGTGCTAGTACAATAGTTCGGTATATGCAAGACCTTTGTTTATGGGGTCCCTACTTAACTCTGTAGAGTCTTCACATCTAGACATATCCACTGAAACTTGGAATGTTTCACAAACAGGAATGCATTCATCTTTATAATGTTACATCGTCTCAAGAGTTACCTCACTCGCAACATAGACTACATATACCTAGAGAGACAAATTGCTGAAAGGCTGTGGCAGAACGCAGAGGAAAAACCAGGCCTCTGAAATCCTATCTATGTCCTGCTTAGCAAAAGTATCTGCTCCACAGTGCAAGTTTTATAGTGAGAACCAGGTAACTTTCTGTGAGGTCAGTGTAAGATATTTGCTTAGTCATTCCTCCATCTCCAGTAGAACAATATTTGCCCTGGTCACGCATGCATTGAACATGCATATTCCCTGGCAGATAGTGTACTGGTATCTCCAACTAAAGGATGTGAAGGAAACTCTTGGGACATATAAGGATATGGCACATATATCTACTGAAAGATTTCCTTTTAACTGCTAGCAAAGTGAAAGTATAGTAAGGAAAGGGTGCATTGTTTCAATTTCATTATACAAACAAATAAAAGTACTTGTAGTTCCATGGAATTTTAACACAGTTAATCATAAACCTGATATTTGCACTGAGCTCAGGCATTGAGCATTGTGTAGATATTGGAGTTGGGATAAACTGGTTTGGAAAGGTTTGCCTGCTATAGCTATGTTCAAGGGTTAACCCTCACTCCCCCACTCAGATGCTGGCCAAGGAAATCCTCTTATAATCATAAAGATTGGAATGAATTGTTCACATCTCATGCTGTCTTGCAGGTAGCTGCTTGCTTTGAGATGTCCCCAAAAGACCTGTTCTGGTACGATTCCTAAGGCTAACTTGAACTATGAAGGGTTGGGTTTTTAGTGTCCTTTGTACCTATGCAGTTCTGAGACCCCTTCATTCATTTCTGTGAAGCTATTCCAACTTTGCCTTATGGCAGATGCGTCCACTCCCTGACTCTAAATGCTGAGATCTTGGAGGCTTCTTTAATGTCCTTTCCCAAATACATGAATGTACCCACTTGAATGCATTCAGCTCACATTTATGCACCAAGACAGACCTATGCATAATCAGTATCTTACTTTATCCCCTCCTTAGTCATTCAGTCATGCAATGCTTACCCACATGCATGCAGGTATGCATGAAAATTCACTCATACAGAATCTTATTACACTTCAACGTCAGGAAGAGTGAGAGGCTCACATTGAAGAACTTGGTCACCCACATATTCATGCTACCATGAGTGTCTGTTGGTCATATTCCTACTTCAGTAATCCAGGGGAGCAACACTGGTGCCATAGATTTCTCAGAACTAATAAAATCCATGATCTCCCAGTCAGACGGTCTGCACCTCAACCTGTCAGTCTCTGTATTGCCAGCTAGGACCTGTGTTGTGCCATCATGTCCTTGAACTGCTTTTGATCTAAATCTGGATGTGGGTATTTGTGTCCGGGAGTGCTCCCTCACCTCTGTTGACTCCTCACCTCTGTTTCATTTTGCCATACCGTACGGATTATAAGGGTGACTGCCTTGAAAAGTAGCTGATTACAGAGTGAACAACTTCCATTTTCACATAACTGACCCTGCCATCCCTGCCAGCCATTTTATTGGCTCCTTGATCTGTCCTTACGACATATAACTGGTCTTTTGGCAGCCTGTTGTCCTTGCTTTTTAATGTCTTGCTTTCCCAGCACATAAAAGAAACCACACATGTTCCTCGTAGGTCTCTGCTGGAGATTATGTCAAATCAAATCCTCTCCTCTGAAGAGCTTTTCATTTTGGGAATGTTCAAACCATTTAGATTTACAAGGACCCCAGCAGACTCTTAGGGAATCCAACACCCTTAAACTGGGAAAAGTTTAATTCGATAAGAAACACTGTTAGAATCGGCATTCTGCAGCTGGGAGTGAGTTACCCATTTGTAGGTTTCCTAAAAGGTTTGACATAATACGCTGTATATAAAATGCCATAGCAAAATAAATATACATAGTCACTGATGAGGACCTAAGTGCAGAAATGAACTTGAACTCTTGTCCAGCCAACCTATAGTGTTAATCCCCACTTTTTCTTATATTTGTAGCTCAATAACAAGGTATACACACGACACATTCTTATTCTAAGACTTATTCTAAGGTCTGCAACTGTACTCCAATTCCTATCTCTGTGAATCAGTGGCACCTAGGGTTAGTAGTTATAAATGGTCCTAGCACAAACATACTTCTGTACTCACCAAATTTTGGGAGCAAGAGGTGCAGCACTCATAGGAATGGTTGTGTCTCTCCTGGCCCCTGTGGTTTTATCGTGTCCTGGTTTATGAATGTAGCAGGAAAAGTATTTAACCCTGCTAAAAATTTATCTCACCATATTTGTGCTCCTTTTTTAATCTTTGTGCATTACTTTATGTTTGAGTTCAGTGAAAGATAGTTTTATGTTCTCAGAAGTCAAAGGTTTTGTTTTGCTTTGGTCAGGGCAGCATAACAGTGCTTGCTAAGAGATTCAAACCACAAGAGATAGCAAAGACCTATTAGATCATTTTGCCCTGCCTGTTGTTTAACACCTACTATTGCATAGTTATGAAGCTTTTTCTCTGAGACATCATTGCACAGTCAATATAACCTCATAACAATTTTTTTTTACTCCAGAAAAGGCAGTATACACAACTATATTAAAAAATGCTTTTAGATATACATTGCCAAAACCTCACAGAAATCCATGGAACTGCATCCGTTCATATGGGCAGAAAATATTCTAATAAACAGTTTCTTACTAATTGGTCCTGTTGACTCCTTACAAAATTTTCAATTTTTTCTTTCAGATGAGAAACAAAACATAACTGATGCTGCACTGGATTTAATGGTCTCCTCAGTGCTACATATCTGTTTATTTGCCACAGTCATTATTTATTAATATTAATGTCTCTCTCCCCATGTCTCATATAAGTTTACTCCCAAAAGTTTGAGCAACAATGGAAGCTCTTGCACAAAGGAGTGGCTGGATGCCACTGCACTGTTACATTGAGCAGGTTGGACCTGCACACTGAGGAGACAAAAACAAATACATAATTAATAAAAAGCCTATATTCTCTCTAGGATTTGCTTTTTTTTTTTCTTTCAGTGTTTGTGTAAGCAATTCATATTTGCCCTGCTGGTTCATTGTAGCCCTTTGTTACCTTCATCTTTTCCACAGAAAACTTAACTTGTTATTTATAATTTTATTTGGTTTCTACCCTACCCCCATTCTATTTCTCATTGCAGATGTCTATGGTTTTTGTCTGTGACCCTCAGAGCATGGACAGTTTTGCAGTGATCCTTGCAAAGATTCTTGCATATTTTTCCTACAAGTCCTTAAATTAAGAGGAACACACTGTTTTTTCCTTTTCTTTACCTTTAGACTGCCATGATAAGAAAAACCACTGTGACTTTTCCAAGAAAATGTCCATCCCTTGAGCTATGATGTATGGAAAGGAGACCGAAGGGTCCAGATGGGGGGGCTTCTCCCCAGGAGCAGGAGAAGTGATGCTTAGGTGGTACTTTCTGGCTGGCAGCTGGCTTTGATGGGGTAGGAATTTGAGGGGGCTCGTTTTTATCCCTTTATTCATCAGGTTGTCCAGTAGTCCTTTTGAGGCATATCTGGATTTGTAGGACATCTCCTCTTCATCAGAAGAGTGGGGACCAGGAACAAAAGGGCTTTTGTTACTCAATTACTTTCAGTTCACTGGTTCCAGTTTACAGCAGGTTAGGGTCTGATAACTGGGATGTGTGTGAACAAGCTGAAGAAATAGTAACATACATAGCTGTACTGGTTTAGAAATTCAACCTTCATAGAATTTTATGCAAAGCTGATAGTCTCTTGTGATCATTGCCTCCTCATAGTTACTACCTTTACTTATAATTTATCCAAACGGTGACTGGCAGAGCTGTAATGGGCTTTTGCTTGAGGTTGAATACGTTTGGAAAAATCCAGATAAAGTGCTTAGGCTATTTTCTAGACTGATGCCACGATTTGTTTGTATTTTTTAAAAAAAAAAATATTTTTTTTCTTTTCTAGGATAAAAGAAGTCTGATTTACAGAACTGCTAAGTGCTAAGATCTGAAATGGAAGTGAATGGGAGCTGTGCTTTACATAACCTTAGAATACTAAGTGCTCTAAATACATGGTGCTTAGGCATCTCAGAATGGATTATTAAACACCTTTATCTTGATCTTAGGATTTCACATTAATATAGGGATAATAAATTATTACATTCTCACCTCACTAGGGAAGCATAAAGATAAATAAATGTCTTGATGCTAATACTGTAATATTAGTGCTAATACATTAAAATAATGTAATACACTAAGGTACATATATTAAATGTTTATTTACATTATAAATAAATGTGTTACTATAATACCTCAAATACCATGATGATGAACACTATAAGAAAACCGATGAGGAAATTAACAGAAGTTTTCAGAGCAAGTTTGATTCATGTGCAGCTCAGGGCCACTCCCTGAATGCATAGTATTGGCTAGCTTCTCTTCGGAAGAGTACCATCTTGTCTGTGTCTGAAGTACCCTGTAACTTGTCACAATGTTAATAATGTTCTTCTAGTTCTGATTCTTGTGTTTGGCTTCTAGATTTTGAATAAGTGATGTACAAAGATAGGTGTTTCAGCATTAAGTATCTTGTGGGTTAAGCCCACAAATGAAACCTTTAGACCCCCTGTACAGACCTCTGCCAGTTATACTGAAAGTAGCTGCTGGGCCAAATGGGGGACCCACTGGAAAATGTGCCTTTTCAGGAGGGTGGACTCACAGAAATAGCCTTTGTTAGCTGCTGGGAAAGCCCTGTGAAGCCAGGAAGTGGAGAACAATCAGTGTAGAAGGAAGCTGCAGGGAATGCAGCTCTTCATCATGGAATCCATTATGACTTGTCAATGAGCTTTAAACTGGCTAATTTTGGTTGGATTTTATTGGGAATAGTAAATAGTACAGCCTTAACTCGACAGCCTGTTGTAGTCAGACTTTGCTTCAAACATAAATGTTCCTGAGCTTTCCAAAGAAAAGGCAGGAATATTTTTCACTATGAATACAAAGAATGGCATTTTTTCCCCTGACTTTTTTAATTTGTTGGAAAAACATACACTATTATTGATGATAATTATTAAAAATTTTGTTGCAAAGCAAATGCCCATGATGGAAAATTTCAATTTAGCCGAACAGCTAATGTCTAGAACTTGGCAAACTGTGAAGAAAAAATTACAAGGTCTTGCAAGCCTAAGTAATGGGCAACCTTTGTAATAGGTGGTGCATGCCTATAACATCAAAACCAATTTGGAAATAGCATCTGTCCTACTCGTTCTGGCTTCTCTAGTGATGTTTTTACAGAAAGTATATTATTTTACAGCAAACTTTATGAGGTTGTGTCTGATCAGAAGATAGATCAGAAGACAGAATGAAGGCAGGAACATCATACCCCAAATTCTCTGATTGCTTGTTATGTCTAACCTACATATCAGCTTCTTATACTCTCCTTTTGATATTCCACTGGAATTTAACAAATGAAGCAGAGATTATTATTAATGGAAAAGTAAAAATTAACATACATTTGTTCTCTGTTTTCATCAGGTGTCAGACACTACAGTAACAGACGCTAATTTAAGAATCTAGACAGATTTAGATAATTTCCTCAATGCTTGATTGCTATAATTAAGTTAACTCTGGGAATCTGCACTGACACTTCTGCCATACTGTGAATGTGGCCTCCTAGCTCCTAATTATAGAGGTTTTCATGTTTTCTCTGCCACCTAGAGTTGTGTGGGGACCAAAATCATGGTAATTTTGTGGCTGCAGTCCTGGAGAAGGATATGCAGACGGAAAGGTCTGCCTGTCTCTGAAAGCTGCCCCTAATCCTCTCTGTGCTAAACCACATGTAAGTGTCAATAAGCATACTTGGGAGCATGGGGGCAGCACAGCTGGCCAGGTAGGGCAGTAAATTTAAGGAGCCACCACCCTGTGTGGCAGTCTACCTTTGAAAATAGCACACTACTAAATAATGCATGCTGGTGTGCTGGCCAAGTTAGCCTCACCTTGCCCAGACCTGTTGGTACAATGTGCTTTTTTGTCTGTCTGGAAGTATTCTGAGACTTAGCAAACAGAGCTGTCTCTGCCCTTGGGAGCTAAGACAGAAAAGGCTTACAGCCACACAAACAGAAAGTGACACATCAATCTAAGTACCATATTTGGACCAAATTTCTGCTGCTTTTGCTGGTGTCCTTTCTAGCAGTAGGAAAAGTCTGATTTCCCTAGCTATGTTGAGATCCAGTGGTCACATCCTCCTGTGGTGCTTCTGCAGCATACAAACGAGATGTATTTCAGTGTGACTCTTTATTCTCCCATGTTTAGCTGAGTGGGACAGTGTAAAAAGTACATTCCTTGTTAAAGATCTCCTTCCTGGAAAGGGAAGTGCTCCTTATTGCTTTCTCATTCTTTGCTTACTTCTTACTTTTTCCTGTTGTCCTGCTCTGGATTGATCATTCTTGCTGATAGGATGATAAGATTTTATTTTGATGATGAAAGCTTTACTCACCAAAACATGAACTTGTATGCAAATACTTAGACTCAGTGACATGAACGCTTAGAGAAATCTTATCGTTACTAGACCTGCTTATGAAAACTCCAAACAGTTGCCTAGCTGTTTTCAGTGACATCCTTAACCCTTGGTGTTGTAACTACAAGACAATACTTCTCTGCAAGATGGATATTACAGCCTTCCTTCTTCCTGAAGGACAACTTTTTGTGGTAGGTGAGAATCAAGGTGAGCAGCAATGGAACTTGACTACAACCCGGGTGAAAAACAACGGGATCTTCCCAAGCAACACTTGTGTGAACAAACACAACTAAGGTTTTAACGAAATTTGTGTCAGTGTACATGATAGGAACAAAGGTGACATTCCTAATCATACTAAAATCAAGTTCAGCATAAATAACACGTATGAAATGTTTCCACTACACTGACAATGAGCCTTAATTAATAATTAATAGTATCTCTGGATGTTGAAGGACAATTCATTCCCTGTGCTTGGTAAATCTAGCACTGAGAATGCTTGTCAGCATCTGTTAGGATGGAGATTTATGATGAGCCCTGGAACCAAAAGTGAACAAAGACTGGCAAATTCACTCCATGCAGATGACTGAACAGTCATTGTATATTCAGCACTTTATATGTTTTATGCATACAAATTAATGAAACCTCAGAACCTTCCTACGTTACTGCATTTTTAGCTGTTTTCATGTTAGATGCCTTTTCTGACTAGTGAAACAATGAGATAGATGAAGGTTCATATTTTCATTTAGGCACCTTGTTTCCTGCTCAGGTTCATGGTTGCAAGCTGGAGGGGTAACTCCCACATAGTCAAGGAAAACTTTGGACTCAACTTTTAGAACTCTCCTGCAAGCACATATCTTCCATGAGGAAAGCCTTTCCTTGCTCTTCACCCCAACTGAGAGTTGAACTAATGACTGAATTAGTGAAAGGCCTCTAATACAATGCCCAGGCCATGGATGAGAGGAAAAAGCAAAAATATTTTGCCTGGCTTCCACAGGCTGTGGACCAGGTGCCTTAAGAAAAGTTTTAGCTTTCCCCTGCTGATCTTAACCTTCAGAATTAGAAAGGTTAAAAGCAGAGAAATGAAAAACTGAGCACTCCTCTGATTTTCTGCTCTGCTAACCTGCATATAGCTGAGCTGTCATACTCAACCCCATACACACATGCAATGATGATTTTTTTCCCAATTTTGTTTTTACCTTCTCTCAGAGAAGCTGAAAGACAAAGAGACTCCCCTTTCTGCAGATTCATGCATTTCATGGGATGCTCAAGGTATGAAAAGAAAGAATTGAACCCATGATATAGGCTCACCCAGTCCGCTTCCCTGCCAGCACAGGGTTATTCCATACCATGCATCTCCTAATGTTATTTCCAAACTAATTTTAATTTAGGACATTCCTGGTTTTCAGTTCTCCTCATTCTAATTATAATCTCCCTATCATCTACCTGAAATAACCTCCATTAAAAAAAAAAGGGATGGTCTTAAAAAAACAACTACAAAGAAATCAATCCCTCATCCATTACCAGGTTTTTCTTTTGTTCTGGAGACACGCGTGTAACCTGGTTAGACCTGTTCTCTTTGAATACTGAGGACTGAGCTGGCCTTATGCAAATACTCCCAACCTCATCTTGGTTGTTGTTGTTGCAGACCCAATCAAACGAACAGGAAGTGACCTAAGGAATTTCCCTATTGGCTCCCTGAGTGTTCAGCAAAATGTTTTAAAATTAATATCACATCCATTTATCTTCACTCCTGGGAGTCTTTAGGAGACATAACCTAGTACCCGTGTTTACCCAACCTACTGTTCTGTGGACAGTTTTCCCATTGTCTCCGTTAAGGATTTCCACTCCAGAATCTGCAGCTAAATGAGGTAAGGTGTTTGGGGTGTTGTTTTTTTTTTGTTTGTTTGTTTTGTTTTTTGTTTGGTTTTTTTTTTTTTTAATAGACTGCCTTTACATTAACCCCAGGGAAAAAAAAAAAAAAAGAAGAAATATCTACTGGACTCATGCCCACCCTCCTGAGCCCCTCCCTTCCCATTTTGGAACAGCAGCTAAGCTCATTTGATCAAAAGGCTTTTTAACGTTACAATAAAGACTTCTGTTTTCCTATTTTGAACTTGCATCTTACTTCTGTTTAAATATTGCTGTTGTGTTTATGTTTGATTGGGGCCAGATCTGCTGCCTTTACTTACCCAGAATATCACTGACTTTAAATCGAGCCAGTGGCTTCATCAGAATTACTTAAAGTTTGCTGAGGATCCTTTTTATTACCATGTATCTAATAATATTTTGGGTCCCAAAGTTGCTGCTTTTGTTCACAGAGTTGTCATCTGTTCATTAAGGCAAGGGGCAAGAAAATGGATCTTCTCAATACCATTGAGAGTACTGGTGTCACAGAACTGGGAGACGCTTTACAATGACAGTGTACAATGACAGTGTTTCTGTTGCTTTTAGTGATGAGAATGTTGATGGTGATTGTGCCGATAACTAAAAATCCTAAAGTACATTTATAATGTGGCTTGATTTTATCCTCAAGGCAATTTCTTGGTAATTTCTGTGGTGAGAGGGGTTCTGCTGATCTTAGTCCCTTCTAAGTTAAATCACTGCAGAGAACCCCAGTAGGTTCCTGGTATTTACCTGGGTAGGTAAGTACAATGTGAGTAGAGGCCTGCAGTGTCTTTGCCTGTTTAATTTGTTTCTCTTCCAATGGTAATTTTATTTGAATAGAACCAGAATTGGCCCCTTAAGGTATAGACACAGCTGTTTAAGTAATGGTAGAAGTGAATGTAAAGAAAAAGTTGCTAAAAATTATGTTGATTTTGTAAGATATGTGTAATGGGCTTAGTGATAAACATTTACATTTCACTCCATGAGACATTTTAGGCACATACTCCTGTGTATAAGGTTATAAAATTATTGAATTTTATCAGTAACGTGCTTTTGGATTACTTAGTTTAAAAATATCATATGTCCCCTTTGCTTCTAAAGTACATCCAACTATCCTTTTTTTCCTGTTCTTTAGACTATGAAACCAGTTCATAATGACAGAAATGAACCTTGAGGTAAAAGTTTCATTTAGTGATTTTATTTGTACTTGTGTCACATGGGACTGTGTTAAATATACCTATCTTGCACCAGTATTTCCCGTAATTTGTGAAAACTTCAGTGGAATAAAAAAATGCACTCCTTTTAAGTTTGGGGGTTTTTTTATAGCAAATTTGCTGGTAGCAATTTAAGTCAGTTTTCTGACATCTATTTTGCACTGTAGAAAAAAACAGAGCAGGAAAACGCAGCAGTTATGTATTTAATGCAAATGCAGAAACCAAGAGAAAGAGTTGCAATTAAAACTAGAAAAGCAACAGGATTAAGGTGTTTCACCAACAAATATCACAATTAATGACAGTCCTTACAGTTTTCAAAACCAGAAGTGATTGTTGCAGGAACAACATAGGACTTCTCAGAATTTTTCAGAGTTTAATTAGGCGACTTGAAGTACAGCTTATTTTCTAGGAAACTTATAATCTTGAAAAAAAAATGTCCAGAAGTCCATTGATGGGAAATTCACCAGAACTTTTTTAAGTCCCCCAGCAATTAAATACCATTCATCTAAAATATTTTATCTCATTTTCAGTCTGACATGGTCTAGCTTCAACATTCAGCCACCTGATTTTGTTGTCTTCTGATGGTTAGTGTGAAGTTCCTCTGGGTGGCAAATTTCTGTTCAATGTGTAGGTAGCTGGGGACAAGCCTTTCCTTAGCCTAGTCTTTGATAATTATGGTAGTCTGAGCTCCATAGGCTATTCTCTCTCATGGAAAAACTTACACTACAGTGAAAACCCCTAGGACCTCAACCTGTTCCACTGTAAGCTGGAATAATCCTTTAATCACTTCAATGGTCCCCTCTAATTTTTCAACATCTGCTTTGAAATGTGGATGTCGGGACTGGACACAGGCTGTAGGAACTGCAGTGCCAAACACAAAGGTAATATAAGTCAATATACTGGGTGTTCAGGGCCAGGCGTTTATAAAGTGTGCCTACACCTTTCTTAGAGTCATCATTATCAAGGCCCCCTTCTCGCCTTTGAGTGTTTGTCCTACAGAGATGGGGTTATCATTAGTAGAGTTGATGTTGTTTGCTTGGTTTTTTTTTTTTCATTTTTCCTAGTCCTCGTGTCATTTGTAAAGCCTATAAGGATGGCAAAAAAATATATTTCTCCCAAATCATAGTAGTAAAGGATCTCATAACAGACCAGAATAATGCTTTATTTGCCCCGGCACAGATTAGGTAGCCCTTCACAGCAATTTATAGGATGACAACAATACGTATTACCCCAGTAGTGGTGAGAACAGGTAATAGAATGTAATCTATTTAACGTGGGATATTATTACCCTCTTGTCACCTGAAAGAATATGCTGTGGTATTACCATAGTAATTTCATATTACTTCAGAAATTCTCAAGATGTTGTGAGTTTTCAGCAGTGGTGGAAACAGACAATAGGACAGCTGGACAAAGACAAAATTAAATCATTTGGCTCCCTCTGAACTTCCTTAATTTTTTTCCATTCCCAACGAATCTGATGGTTAACATCAATATTTGTTCTGTCTGTGAGGTGCAAGGTAACAAATTACAATGGAGAGAGATCAAACTAAAAAGGAAAAATCATCCAGAGACACAGATGGAAAGAGATTAGAGAGGAAAAAGGAGTATTTCTGTAGGTGTGTCTGTGTCCAGACAGGACTGACGTGTTAGCCTGTTTCCAGTCCCACAGCAATTTGCACCAAAAAAACCCTGCGAGGATGAAATTCTACACCTGCTGAAGAAGTGAATATTTATGTATAATTTTGCCTCAGTGAACTCAGAGAACTGTCTATGAGCCATGACACCTTTCCAGAATTGGCGCTTACCTTCCCTCCCTTTTTCACCCCTCACATGCTCTTTATAAACGTGTCTAACAGACTCAGGACTAAACCATTCAGTCTTCTCCCACACAAACTTTCCACTGACTGCAGTGTAACCTGGACGCATTCTGTGGAGTGTACAGTTGTGTGCTTTCTATTGCTGTTTACTTGCTTAGATTCAAGTCCCACACAAGTGTCCAAGCTCTTTCTGCAATATGATTAATATCCATCTCTGTGAACTGGAGCAATGAACCACAGCATGGAAAGACAGGTTGGAAAGTGGGTGCTATGAGACAGACCTACCTGGCTTAAAAATTGGTCAGTGTGCTAAGACCAAGCTACAGATAGAGATGAATGACCTCTTCTTATTCTGATGGTAGTGTGACCACCCTTTATAGGATTTTCTGTGGTCTTGCAGTCCTCTCTTATTAGCCTTCCTACAGTTGTAAAGCAGGTATTCTTGTAGAGCACTAGGTGTTCCTGTGGCAAGCAGCACATAAAAAGAAAAGGGTGACAAACTTAATTGTCAGTTGTCATTGCTAATGACACATGATGTTAGGATGTGGTAGAACCAAATATAAAGGCTTTGCTGTACATGAGGAAATGAACAGAAACGCTAACGATTTTTGTAGCTTGCATAGCTTGTGGTGTTCAGTGAACTAAAGTATCTGCCCAGTCTCACAGCTTAGTTACTATTGAACTTTCAAGCATAAACTCATGGTGTTTTCTTCCTAATAATAAGTGCCTTGTGAGCACCAGCCAACACCATCTTCAGCAAAGTGCACTGGTTTCAGCCACTCAGCCAGGCTGGTGCTCAAGGGCACTTCAAAATCTCTAAACACAAATGTCTGCTTCTCTTTCTCCCTGTTCCTGCCTTCAGCACGCTCTGCAGCTTACATGTATTTTGGCCCCTGATGAACCAAGGATTTATTTCAGTAAGTTTTCAAGAAGAGTGCATTGCAAACTTCGTAAGGGTGAAATTCATAACACTGCTGATAGAATGAGTAAGGAAAGAAAGGTTTGTTCACATAGCTGGTATGTGGAAAAGGAAGGATTAGTTTGGTTTCTGTGGAAGTCATCAGGAGTCTGTCTTAGTATGAGAGCTGCTTTGGGGATGCAGCTTGCACCAAATCCCTCACTGAACGCCTAAAATACTTGGGACATTTGTTGGTCATTGGTCTATACATGGGTGAGAATGAGTAACCATGGAGTCATGTAGCTGGTGGAGCAATCAACTAGCATTTGGCATTTTGAGTGTCTTCCTGTGAGGAAGAGCCCTCAAAGGCTCCCTTTCCAAAAGCTGACATTGCACGTGGTTATTGTTATCTGTTCCTCTGCTGATCTTGTGAAATGTGCTCCACAGGAAAGAGTAGGAGAACTAGTAGTCAAAACAGCTAGCTGAGGCTGGATAATCACTGGTTATAGACCAATAAGACAGGGCAATAAAAGAGAATTGCTTTGCAGTGGTGAAAAGAAAGTCATTCTACTTAAAGGATCTGCAAATACATAGAATAAAATAAAAGTTCCTGTCTATTATGGAGGAAGGATACAGACATAAAAACTGGAGATATTTCCTCAGCTCACAATCAGATGTAGCCAGAAGAGTTTCCTGAGCCCCCCCAAGTCTGTAAGGATTAAGCAACTACGTGTAAAAATATGCTCATTATCCAAATTACTAGTGCCATCATCAGAAGAATTGTTTTTGTTTTTTAAAACGGCTCTGGGTTTTCTTTCATCCAGCAGTGAGCAGGTAACTAATTAATATTGCCATGTAATTAACAAACCTGTGTAAAACTGCCCAAGATGTTACGGTCAGGAATCAGAGTAAGTCCATGATATAATGATTACCCCCAAACTTTCTTAATGATTTTTATTGAAACATATAATTATTATTACACAACAGTTTAGAAGCTTGCATCTTGATGATGCACTTTCAAACTATGCTTGGTTAAGCAATTGTGCCATAGATTGCCATGGCTATGGAGGGGCTTTATCAGGGAGTCAAATTCTGACACATTCAAGGGCATTGTTCTCAACTCTTTTGCAGTGGGGTCTAACACACTACTTACATAAACCAGACTTTACTTGTAATATTCCCAGGCAGCTGCCCTGACAGAGGAAAATGAAAAAGTTTTAGAAGACTGGATTCATAGGGAATTATACGAGTAAGATATCCTTACAGACTTCTCAAAAGCGGGATGTACAAAATAAAATAGATACAGTTTTTCCTTCATTTAGTGATTTGTACATATCCTTATCCTCCCTAAGACTTTTTTTGATGGAGCTGTAATACTTTGTCAGAACAGGTAGAAACTTCTCTTCCTTCTTTAAAATCTCAAATGATTAAATGTTTTTGGATGATAGTAAAATTGTAGTCAATCCAGTAAATTTTTCTTAGTCTGCCTGCAGCCACTCCTGATACAGATACACTCACACAAATATACTGCATTGAGTACATGCACATGCACATCCCTTATCTTCTTCGCAGGCTTTCTTGCTTTACTTTTAAAAATAAGAGTTCAAATGCTAGCCCCAATTTTGTTTGCTAGAATAACTCCTTCATTTAATCCTTTAAAACGTAAAGCCATTTGTGTTTGGTATACATGTGTGTATTTTGTCAGTAGGTATAAATGAGTGACTAGCATTGTCCTGCAGCAAGCAAGGGGCTGCTCATGCCAAGAGCTCTAGCCCAAGCTGTCTGCAACTTCCACAACTGCTGTTTTTGCCCTGTGCCACAGTAGCTTTTCTTGCAGGAACATGTGCATGGCCAGACACCTGGTGTGCCCAAGGCTGTCCTTACCCAAACCCTGGACTAGGAGCAGCAGGCCTGCAGCTCTAGCTCCAGCCAGGCTCTTCTATACCAGCATTGATATAATGGAGGGATGCACAGACTCAAAGGTGTTAGCATAATAAGCGCTACTACACGTGAGAAAAGCTAACAGGGATTTGGGTCATTTAGAACCAAGGTATCAGCCTGCCTTATGATATGACACATCTTCAATATTAAAAATCTTATGAATATTTAATCATTAAAGATTAAAAAAAATGAAGAAAAAACTCCCCAGCACCTGGAAACAGCTGTTACAAGGATCTCTGCTAACACTTCCTTCCTAGAACAATGTTCAAGTTGGTATAATTCATGTGGTAATAAATCTCCTTTTAAAGAAAATAGTTGTTTGAAATTGTCTGGAAATGTTTTTCTTGGTTTTGTTGGTGGAACCTGTTCCAGTTACTTTGAGGACTAAGTGAGATACATACCTGTACAGGGAAGGAAAAAGAACCGAGGGAAGCAAGCTTTTTTACCCTGACTCCTCCACAGACAAAAACTCCACAGTTGCTGTAAGACCTGGCACTCTTGTGCCACAGATAGGTAATGGAATATGATGGTTTTGTCTGTTTTACTGGTTAAAAGCTTATGATGGTGTTTGAAAGAAGCTTCCTTGGCCAGGTCAGCCAGTCTCTCTAAGTAGAAGGCAAAAAATGAAAGAGAGGGGGAAAAAATGAAACAAAAACTTAAAAAAAGAGAAACAAAAGAAAAAAGGAGGAAGAGAAGGAATAGAGTGATCAGTGAAAGAAGACGAACACAATTGCAAATTTCACATCCTTGGTAGCATTTGAGACAGTGAAATCTGGTAGTCCACAGAGGCTGCATTTCAGGATTACTGTGATGAGGTTCTGCAGAGGATTCCCTGGTGATCATGTTCACAACAGCCATGTTAGGCAAGTTTTTTGCTACCAGCATGACTACTCTGTGGTGACATTACTGCCCATTTGTAGTAATATCTTAGTTTAGTATTTGACGTTTTCTGTCTCTTGTAAACAATTCTACATAACATGCTGAGTTGCACTTTTGTTACTTGGACAACTTGAATATAAGTTTTTATATGTCAGTTGATTAGGATGGGGATCCTGCCTCTCTGTTGCCAGGGAACTTGCTTTTTAAAATTCCTTTCCTTCATTGTGATTTTTTTTTTTAAAAAAAGGCTTGAAATAGCCACATTTCCACAGAACAGAGATTTTGAATTTCAGCCAGCTCTACTTAGGAATTTCTAGCTCATTTTCAGGATCATACACAGGTCAACAGCAGCTTTTTTGATTTAATACTTTAAGTATAGATTTAATTGTTTGGCTAACTTAAAATTCAAATCTCTACTAGGCATATAATAGCCATGATGCATAGAAACATCTCGGTTTCAGTCTGAACAGGTCTCTTTTTTATAGAAAATTCTTTCCCTTATTTAATACCTTCTCTTTGCCCTCAAAAAACCCATGATCATCCTAACTCATCTGCATGTTGAAATTTTTACTGGAAACATGATGCAATGGATAGCAACGGAGCTTGAGCAGGAAGATATGAGTTGGATTGACTCGTCCAATGACTTGTTATATGACTTAGGCAAATAATATCAGCTGTGTGTCTCAATTTTCCCATTTGTAATAAGGAGTTAATGTTAGTTCTTTCCTTTATTTCTGTGCTTTGTGCTATTTATTACCTTTTCTAACTGTGTGGACTCTTCCGCTTTATAGTTGTCAGTGTTTCAATTCTTCCATCACTGTAGATACTTTTACAGTAGATGAGCCCTGCAGGCTTAATTTTCAGAAGAACTTAAAAACAGCCCAGTTCCCACCCGAGTACCTATTTCTCATGGACTTAATTTTTTTTTTAATTTATTTTTTTTTAAATAGTGGATTAAGGGTTAGAGTGTGTGTAGGTTCATATGGAAAAGCAAACCCTCCAAGTGCTTCAGGATTTCTTTATCTCTCAAGAAAATTTCTTTACTGTTTACACTTAATTTGTTGCTTTTTCCTGCTAATTTTTGAACCACTGTGTCTCAGGTGATTTATCTTATTATGTATTTTGTATGATACCTCTTCTGAACACTGTCTTAGTGTCTTAGAACACTGTCACTTTGACCTGTTGATGTTTCAGTTGATGGAAAAATACAGTATTAAGCTCTCCTCCAACACCAGGCTATTCTGTAGCAAAGGACTATTTATGAAGCTGGAGAGAGTTCATGTAAGAATCAAAATAGTACATTTGTACAAAACCCAATGGGAAAAGCTGTACTGTCAAACCGGCCCAGGCTGTTGAGGCAGATGCCTGGCTTTGCTCTTTTGTTTATATTCCAACAAATCAAAGCTGACCTGTGTTGTTATCAGAGTAGAGCAGCAGGTGCAAAAAAATAACTCTGCTGCCAACTCAAACGAAAGGGTAAGACTAATACCCTCTGGGAGGTATTGAGAAGATAACAGAAAGCCATGCCAGCAACTGAATTAACGGCTCTATTTACGATGGGTTTTACTTAATAACCTGCTCCTAACACTGACACATAAATACTCCATTGTATTGTTTAACACAACAACTGGAGAAATCAATGGAAACAGGATGGGCAGCTCTTGTTGTGCCAGGTGAGAAGGAGCAATGCCATGCAAGTGTTGCTCCTCTAACCACAGTCAGGAGAGAGGAAGAAGCTGTTTTCAGCCTTTACAAAAGTGGGGAGACATTGTTTCCTGCAGCTTCTTGCCTTTACCTATAGAAGATGGTTGCAGAGCAAGGAAACTTCATTCCCCTCATTTTTTGGTTGCTTTTAATGAAGACAGGGAGCATAAATGAGCCTTAGCATATATGTCAGCTACTGTTCCAGTGCTGTGTGGCTTCAGGAGGCTCATGGCTTCCTCAAAGTCCTGGGTGCGTCGGGTGAGTGAGCCTGCTGCTACACCCAGGGGGGAAGCAAACAGCTCTTGAGCAGCCAGTGGAGTGGGATGCCAAGGCAGTGGTCTTGCAATCTCTCATTCTTTACACAACAAATACAGTATGAAGAAACCACATGGATATAGTTGGGCACTAAATAAATGTTTGCTAAACACACACATAAACATGCAAGCCTGAATGACAGTCAAAGTAATGGTCTGACAGTGGGTTTCTGAAACAGGGTCAATGAGCTCCATTGAACTATTTCAGTGATAGCTGCCCACTTGGGGACACTTTCCTTTGCAAACAGCTGCCCACCTTGGGATACTTGGTAGTCTAGAGAGGAATTCAGAGGGAGCAGGCATCCTGGCTTGAGCTATCATGCAGGTGGGATCAGTGAGTCCCAGCTTGGCACTAGGGCACATGGTTGACCTGGGCAGAGGAGTTAATAGTCAGCCGTATAAACCCTCCCTGTTAGCTGCACAGAATGATCCTTCCCACCATAAGTCCTGCACTATGTCTGCTATATCTTCTCCTTGAAACATCCTTTTGCTATTATGGCAGTAAAAGTGTGATCAGTTTGTGGTTAGTCAAGCAGTGGGTTTTAATAAGATATAAACACTGCTATTGACTGGGTTAGTCCTCCAGCAAGCTACCTAGTTTAGGATAAAATGCTTTCCACTCAACTTACAGCTTCCGCATCCTAGCTAATTTGTGCTGGTGGTGACTGTTTAAAATAAACTTCTCCATGAAATACTGGCTGCTGCAGTAGCATATATCAAAGTGTCTATAACTGAGTTGCTGTTATGTTAGAAAAACTTCAGCACCTAATGAGAGCCAAACATGACTACAAACACAATTATTATTGCTGTTATTGTCATTATTCACTAATAACTGAACAGTCAAACAGGCTGCATCAGCAATATGGAAAGCAGTTCCCTCAATATGCTGTTAGTCTTTGTGCAGTGCAAAGAGAAACTGTCGTGGAAGGTAGAGGGAAATGGTTGGGGAACCAGAGCCAAGGGAAAAGGATAAGGTGTTAGAACACGATGGTAACATTTTGTTAGCTGATGAGGCTCTTGTCTAATTATAGACATGTGGCTTGTCAAGCTACAGGGGCATCTAGAGTACTTTTTGGCCATTTGTATATTTAGTGTATTGTAAGCAAAAGAAATGTGTTAGGCAAAAAGAGATTAAGGAGATGAGTTGGCTCCTGGTTAGAGGAAGGATGTACCAGAGAGATAGGAAGGACATGAAAGGAAGTGTGGAGTTGTTCCATGAGGTGTGGTATTAAGTGCTGAAAGAAGAATAAAGGCAGTTTTTCCCATTATTGTGTTTTCCAAGACTCTATATCCCTGAGGCTAGACTGATGAATCTATGGCAAACGACTACTAAGTGGAAAAATGGCTGACCCAAATTATCATGAACTTGCTGAGGTGGTGCAGACAGTAATGAAAGGAGTGCCATATGCCAATCAAAGCCATTTTGCAGCACCAACTCCGAAGAATAAAAAAAGAAAAAAGCTTGCTTTTTTGCCAGTTTTTAGCAAATATATCTACTTGTTACACACATTCTAAGGATGTGTTAATGCAAAAATGACATAAACATTTATCACAAGAAGTAAAACCTTTTTTTGACTTGCTTTTGTCTTAGAGCTAAGAGTAGCAAATCCACTAATAATATACAGATCTATGCACAGATCTTCTGCAAGATGAGAATGAGCTTTTGGACAGTAAAATATATTATGATCTTTTTTTCATATTCAAAGACTAGTGGCATGGCAAGAAGAGGCACATCTAGCCTGTGAAGTGGCAAGGAAGAACGGATCCCACACACTGGATCCTCGTTAAGTGGGAGGTTCCAGTTCACTGTTTCCTCTGCTAAGGTAACATAACTATGGGTAAAATTCGCAGAAGTACCAACTTTTGGCAGTTAGCACTGTCAGACACATTTACGCCTTGAGGACTCTCTGTGCACAGTTTGCTTCTGATTTAGAAAAACAAATAAACAAAACCTCTTTTAAAATTGTCCCTTTTATTTTCACTATACTAATGAGTACCTTGAAAATTGAAGTCAGTTCATATGAAGATTGTTGATAGTGACGAAAAAGGGTCAGAGGAAAAACAACTTATGAGACTTTACATACCATCAAGTACATTTTCTTTTTTTGTTTGCATTCATAAAATGAACTTTGTTCTTTCTCAAAAGGGAAGCTGAACTATGGTTTTGTCTTTAAATTACATCATTAGAAGAGAGATAAGAACCAAACCCAAACCCTGGAGCAGCGGGATAGCTCAGATACAGATCTAGATCCTAACTCTTCTACCCAAGCTTCTCTTTAGTTAAAATATATATACAAGATTTTGAAGCATCCATATGAACATGTTAAAACAACCACCACATATCTCTTACAAAAGTTGCCTTGTAGTGCATCATGAAAATCCGATCTTTAGTAATAAAAGATTCCAATCAAGCTTTATTTGATTTTGTTTGTCATGATCCTATCTGTAATGTAGGTAAATATTGAATGCTCCTTTTCTATTCATCTTCCTTTTTCTGTTCTTTCAGCTTACCCTCATGTATACATTTAATATACAACGTTCAAAGAAAACAAAAGAGTAAACCCAAGTCTTCCGTTCCAAAAGCCCACAACAGTAAATGATCAAGGTCTCAATGTAGTCTCTGAAATCTCACCATGAGTCAGTTTTGCACATGCAAAGGTTAGTTTATGCATATGAACCATAGCTGTGTACACTGAAAATATAGAAGCATAGGAATGTGCAGTCCAGAGAGATGTAGAAGGGAGAAAGTTTGGCCCCAAAGCCCCAAACCAGAATCCTGAATACAGAGAGTTTTGGTGATTATTTGGAAAATTTTCTTATAAAAATGGTTCTTTGAGCTTCACACTCACAACGTGATTCAGTAAATACATTTTGTTACTGTGGCCCAAAGGTAGATATGATGGACTAAAAATTAAATGCATCAAACACTATGTTACACAACAAATATTGAGTGTGATCACAGAGCTTCTTCGTATGAACTTTCTTCAAAGCTTTCAATGAGTTTGGAAACAAATTTTTATGAGGTATGTTTGTAATGATATTAGTGGTGAGTCTTGAGTCTATGATTAGTCAGGTCAAGCTGCATAGGCTGTCATCTTGCAGGTCATAGCAAAGTGGTCCAAAGTAGAGCTTTATGTTGTGAAGTTGATCTCTGCCAGGAATCAGCCTAGAGATGAGTTGTTTCTTTTGAGGCTTCTCTCTGCTTTTTAGGCACTAAAACAAAGGGATGGCAACAAGGAAGTGTGTGATGGCTACGTGTGTATCTACATGTCCAGAAGAGATCCTAACACACTGCAGAAAAGGAGGTCATATCTGAAAGTGAGCTGTGGCAGGGATGATATCTCATCTGGGAGTTTGGCACAGACACCAAGGATGAATCTGAGACCTTTGCAAAATAGGCAGATAGAGATCATAGGGCAATCTTAGGGTCAGCCATAACTGTATGTATAGGGACACTGGCTCTGAATAAGACCCTGGAGCCCTGGTAGTAATACACATTAAATGAGGGGGGTGGGGGGAAACTAACCACCGAAAAAAACTTAAAAAGACAAAAATGGAAGAACCAAAGCTCGTGGTAACATGCAAACAAGTTCTCAATGTTTATATATTCACTTTGTGCCTGCTCTTACCCCACTGGAGATGTAAAATAGGGGGTTGGAATCACACACATTACAAGTGTAATGCATTTATGTTTCTAAGTAACCATATGTGTAAAGCAGGTCCACCTGCTTTTTTGTGCATGTCCTTTGTTTCTGCTGTCTTGAAAACTCGGCCCACTTGGTTGCCTTTTGATTTTTTCAAGAAAAAGATTAAAATTCAGATTCTGTTCTTTTGCAGCTGCAGTTATTACCTGGTATAATTTATTTTAGATTGCTGTTTAAGTGCTTGACTGTAATCCAAGGTGCAGTAATGATCTAAAATATTTAACATACTCTGTATATACTTGTTCCATAAACTCCAAGCCCTGAAAAGCAGGGATTGTGTCTTCACTGTGTACATAACATACTTCAAAGAAAATAGGCCCAGGTGAAATCTACATTTGATGTTCAGCCATGATGGTAAAAGGGGAAAAATAGGGAAGGATCCTATAAGTAAATACGCCAGAAGAGAACCACCCTTTTGGACATGCCAGGAGGAGCTGCACTGAGCTTGTCTGAGCTAGAAGTCACTTTTAGACTTTGCATAGCTTACGGGTGGAGTCATAGTCTAATAGTTTCAGTCATTTTTACCTTAGATATCTTTTTTGTGTTTTGCATAGAGTACATAGCTTTACAAAGGAGAAGGCTGTAGGCCCCCTTACCCTATGGGCTCCACACCCCTCTCATACTTGCAATTAATGAGACCCTTAGTTAGTTCAGTGTTGTAACACAAGCAACTGTACAAATCAATGTCAGAACAATCAGTCTGGTTGTAGTACTTTAGGATTCACTCATTTTCTTTCTACTGCTTATTTGCCTTTCATACTGTGTTCAGCATTTTCCTGTCATTTAATATGAGCTGTTCTTGAAAGATTCTCGTTCAAAGAAAGGCAAAACTCATTATCTGGGTGCTAAGATTCGTTGGGTTGAATGTGGAAATGAGCATCAGGGTAATTTATTTTCAGAGCACACCTGTAGTGCAATAAAATAATTTGCATAGAGTGCACTATACAGTGTTCAAGGTTCAAGGATTTGTAAATATGTTTTTCTGCAATGCTCTATGGGCAGACCATGGCTCCTTGCTATTTCCATTACTACTGTTTACTCAGAGTGGTCAGGCAGTCAAGGAAGACAAGAAGAACACAGCAAATGAGCTCCTGTTACTGCCAAGTTACTGGGTTGTGGCTTGGTCAAACCTCCTCTTGACTCCAGTGAGAGCTTTCACTAAGAGAGGTCTTCAAGGTTTGGTCTTTGAATACACCTGATATATTGTATATAGGCAAAAGATTTTTTTTTTTTTTTTTATGTATTTATCACTTCTCATAGGACCTTTCTAGAAAGAATGTTGCTGAACATTTGTGCACAACCTTGCTGACTGAGTAAAGTTTTATTTGCTTCCTCTCATAACTACGCAATGTTCCTAGGAGTGTTATAAGATTTACTCCAGACATGGCTCTTCTTCAGTGGAAAAGAATGGAAATGTGTGTACAGATACCTGCAATGCACACATATAGAGGCGTATGTGTGTATATATGTGTATATAAATAGATGTGTGTATATACACATATATTTCATGTTTGCTTTCATTTATAATGTACCATCGCTTAGTAGTGAGACAGATCCCAAGATTTTATATTGTTTTCCAAAATCTCAGCTCAGCTAGAATCCCTTTTTAATGTGATTTCCTGAGGAAATGAGGCTTTTGTGGTTATTCTGTCTGTGTGTCGGCTTTTGCATTTGGCCTGTAACAGTATTTGAGTTCCATCACTGATTTTAATTAAATTTGATATGGGATAGAAGTCTCAAAGATATGAAGTTCTTACAGGATTAACGAAAACTGGCTGCCAAGTACAGGAGGAAAATCTCTTAATACTCCATCTGAAAGAAAGACTGAAGCTTGAGCTCACTCCTTTGAAACAATGAGATATTATGAATGCCCCAACCGTGGGAAAAACTTCAATCAGCACTCACATCTTTCTAGACATTAGAGAATCCAGCCACAAGATATGCATTCATAGGAAACCAGACTTCATCCACCACTCACTTTGATACATTGCATATGATTAAAAGAAAACTGAACACATTATGTGTCCTCCCCCTTGAGGTTTCACACCTGGTAACCAGGTTTGTCTCTACACAAGGGAGATTCGAGGATTTGGCCCTGAACTAATGAAAAACACGCTTCTTCTAGTACCCTGACTCAAAATCTTTCCAAGTATGGGATGAGACACTGCTATAAGCATAAATCTGCTACAAACTTGTATCAAAGAAAGGCATATACAGGATGAAATTGAGAAAAGCAGTTTAGTTTTCATAGGGAAAATACTCTTGAGCATGATGCTGTACATTTCCAAGCAAAGGTGTGGAAGTTATGTTAGTGGGACTTTATACTCACACTGAACAAAGTGCTAGGATGATTTCCAATAAGGAACACCCTTGCATGAAGGTGAAGGAGTTGACTTGAAAATTTTCAAGTCACCAAAAACCCAATACCTTGAATAATACACAGAAGTTTGTGAAAGTTTCTGTTAAAGCTAAGTCCTGTTCCTGTGATTAATATCATCTTGCAAATTCTTCCTCTTGTGCACAATTGTTCCCACGGGTGATACTGGAAATTAATGAAGTTATTCTAGGTAACTTATATAGCTTTCAAAAATGGAATGTATTGATTGATTAATTTATAAAGCATGTTCCAAGCACATTACCTGAAAATACTATTACATTGTTTAGGGAGGGCAATTGTCTGCTAGACTCTTAGACAAGGGAAGAAGATTTTAAAGGAAAATAACTGAAATTCAAATCTAGGGAAAAGGCTGTCAGAGTGCTCCTTCTCAGATCTCTAATGTGCATTGGTTTTGGTCACTGCTGGGGTGGAAAAACTATGCAAGACACATGATTTGGTTTATTTAAGTATCCATAGTTGCTGAATGAAAGTGTCATAGGATCTTTTGGTTTCGAATTCGCCTGATTAGCTATGAAGAAGGAAAAATGAGAGTTTATCTGAATTGAATTTTCAGGGCAAAATTACACAGGAGCTTGAACACATAAATTGTTTCAGTTCATATGCAAACAATTTCCCAGACACAGTTTATTTGCACAAGTATCAGGCATGAAAATTATGTAGAATTCCAGAAACTGCAGAAGTTGCAGAAGATAAAACCATATAACACAGTACCTGAAATTCTGAGATGGCTTCTGAAAATATGACTTCAGATCAACAAGTTGAAATTCAATATTAAATGCATACTGTAATTTTTTAAAATGAAGTGAATTGACCAAAATAAGTTCCTAAGAGTGTTTTGTTAATCCTCAAGTTTTATGGTTTTTCCAGAAGTGCTGGTATTCTACCTCACCTCTATTTGATACTGTAATAAGGTCTTCATCATTAATACTTCATTCATTCATAACTAATTGTCTTACATGATTAAAACCCAAGTTAAATAAATAACTTGATATATCATCAATCTGTACAATCTCAGAAGTGTAAGTATTGACTGTCAAACATGCATTATTGCTTAGAAGTTCTTATATATCAAGTATATGAGACAAATTATATTCTTGTTACATGCTGAACATCTTTATAATCAGTATAATAAATTTTAAAATTTCCCTACACTTTCTCCCTCACAATACTAAGTCACTTTGATTTAATGTGGGACTAAAAAATGTATTCTCTTTTAACTTGCAAAAATGTACAGACTGATATGACAGTCATCTTTTATTTGGCCAGAGTGGAACAATAGGTATCTCTCTTAATTGTTAATATTTTATACCCCTACATACCTGATATGAGAAACTAAATTCATCACAGATTGGCTAGAATTAAGAGTCAAAAGCAACTGTTAAAACATCCATGGTTTGATTTTGCCGCTCTGTATAGCTACAAAGAAAGGCGCTGAACTAGGTTGTACTGTAAAGCTCCATTCCCTGTAATAAACTTCCTAAGACTTTGGCTTTTTAAGCAATTCTCAGTAACCTCTCTCTCTCTCTCTCCCTCTCCCACTCTCTAAATATGTATATATATGGGGGACAGGGAAGAGAGAGAGAGACTTGTAACTTTGTCATTTTCAGGCTGCTCTTTAAAATCAAGGCTGTGTTTCTATTGACTCCTTTCCTTCTACCAAAAACATTGCCGGTATGAGTTTGTAGGGGGTCAGGCTGTGCCCTCAATGGAAGTTTTCTCATTGGCCTCAGTGGGTAAACAGCCAAGACCAGTGACTTTATCTTTCACAAGTCCATTTTGTAGTTCCTCCTTTTTTTAATTCCAAGGTGAAGTCTAGCTGCATGCACTGATGCACCCTGATAGCTAACGTTTAATTTTTACAGACTTTGTGGTTTTCAATTTAGAATATTTTTGAACAATGGTTTGGTTTTTTTCTGTGTATTTCTATCAGAATAACAATCTGAAGCCTTTATAATATTTAACAAATTACTTTCCCAAACTCTTGAAGAACATCTACAGTTATAATGTATATTTTTAAACTTTGCAACTTCAAACCACTGAAAGATAATGTAAAGTATCAGGAATATTTGTAATTTGGGAATTTTGTATACCTTCACTGGAATGACTGTGTGATAAATATGTAATATTTTTCTAAAATATCATATAAGTAGGGTTTTTTTTTACAGTATAAATAAAATAAAAGACAGTTTTACTTATGATGCTAATGTTAAGTAGAAAGGAAAGTCTGTGTCACTTAAAAGAGACAATGCTGTCTTGGGGGTGGTGTCACTCCAAAATGCTGTTTCTGTTACAACAATAGCGGTCTCATTTGCAAGATCTTCGACCATCTGATTTTTCAGTGATTTGAAATGTATGATCTGTGATATTTGTTCCTGAGAATTGTTATGGACTCTGTTGACACAGATCAGATTAAGAAACTGGATCAGCTGACAAGATATTCCTTGTAATATTACCTCCCCACAGCATTAAGTAGTGGGTCCTTCTGTGTGAGGGAGTTTCTGAACATGGGTAGCTGTCAACTGTATAGTTTCATTTGCAATTATTGAAAAGTCTTTTCTCTCTCCTAAAAAAAAAAAAAAAAAAAAAGTAAAGCATGTTTAAACTACATTCCTCTTTAAGTTAGGCAAAAAAAAAAAAAAGTAAAACTATTTAGTATTTTATTTCTCAAAGCCTAGCAGTTTTCCTGTATTACTCTGTCAGGAGCCTTGTCTTTTCATTTGACTTCATTTCTGATTACAGATTATTCATTTATGGAAGGGCAGCTGTAGAAACTTGCTTCTTGCATATGCAAATCAATCATGGTAATGTTTATCGTAAGAAGATTTTGTGGCAGTGGAAGAGGGGTTGTGGCAACACGTTCTTGATTTCAATTGTATCTTCTACAAATGGAATCGGCTTCCTCACTTCACCTTCAGTGGATTTTTTTTGTTTTTCTGTCCATTTACCTCTTGGACTAGACACTACTCACTAAGCAAACTGTTCGATTCACTTACAGATCATGATTTTGGAAGGAGCTGGCAGAATGAGTATCAATTCCAGCAGCAATCTACTCCACCAGCAGCCTTCCTGGACAGACGGATATTCCACATGCAATGGTAGGAAGAATTCAATGTCTCTGAGCCATGTTCTGGTGGAGGAGGCAGGGGGGAAGAGGCTACTACACCTTTAAGCATGCACAAGTATTATTTTTCAGTAATACTAATCTACAGGAGTTTCACTCCTGGTAAGAAAAATTTCCATTTGTTACTTTATTGGTTAAAAGCTGAACTTGCAGCACTAAGTTTCTGAAAGCGACCAGTTTATGGTTCATTTCCTTACTGGTTCTTTTTCTTAAAATTAATTTAGTGGTGTTGAAAGTGCCAAAAGTTCCCTCTTCTCAGTCCAGAATTCTTTCTCTCTTACCTTCACCCCCCACGCCTTCCCTGAAACAACATTACTCTTCAATGTTAATCGCCTCTCCGGCTTTCCAGGGGAGCAGTCTTTTTGCTCCTTTACTGTATTTGCTTTTTCAGCTCAAATTACTAGATATCTTTCTAATTAGACTAGTATTAGAGCACTAGATAGCTTGTGATCTGAGAACTTTTCTGTTTTTTTCTTACTGTTTTCTGATTATATTGCTATATATCAAAATCTATTCATACCTATATATATATAGCATTTGATATAATTTTAAAATTCTTTTCACCAGTCAGTCAACAGGTAAATGTTAAAATATAAGCAGACAAGCACATACTGCAGTTGTTCTTCTAAACCAAATGATGCTGTAACAAAACTTACAATTAAAGTTCCCACTCAATGAAACTCTTGTTCTTTTTTATGTGTGTTTTCTAAATACAAAGGAATACGTAAGAGTGCACGTAATAAATGTGCTGACTTGTCTGTAACAGAATCATGGGGAAAAACATCCTGGCTGAGTTTTACTTTGCCCAGGATTTCATGAAGGGAAACAATGGGGTCTATTTTCATGTTTCCAGTGTGAAACTCCTCAGGATTCACTTATGTTTTAGAGGGACAGGAAGTCAAAAGCTCAAACCAGCCTCTATAATCATTCACCACTTCACTTCTTTTACCTAGCTACTCCTTCCTCTCACTAAAGGCTCTCCATTTACATTGGGAGTCTAGTGGCCTCTGAATTTCCTTTACCCTTCTGAAGTGATGGGAACAGATATCAACCTCCTTTTCAGGGAATACTTGACGGCTCTATCAAACCTTTATTCTCTGATGTACCACTCTCTTAATCATTTCCATATTCATTTGCCAAATCCTTCAACAGGAGGATGAGAAACAGTCCTGCAAATTCCCTAAGTTACTGACACAGACCTTGTTGGCCAGTACTGATAAAGAAACCTAAGTAACTGTGGGGTTTTTTTTGTGTTTGCCTGGAAATTAACATTGTACACTGTATCTCAATCGAAGAGACCTAAGGTCTAGTGGGATCTGAGGGGAGGTGATTTCCTAAAATGTGCCAACTCTGTTGCTTGTGGTCCTCTAGCAATATCCACTGTTGTCAGTATTTCTCACAGCTGTGTGGGTAAACTTTTTCTTGGGGAGACTGAGAACGGATTGGTGCCACATCCTGAACCTAGGCCATGGCAGTCTTTTCTCCTCCCATAATTCAAGCACCTCTGCAATCTCTCATTTCCTCATCCTTAAATCCTTCATGCACTTTACCACGCCACAATCTCTGCCTGGAATACTCCATTGTCCTCCTTTCCCAAAGCGTAAATTGCACTGAGCTCCTTTTGCCAGCTCTTCTGTGAGCGCAGACCAAAGCAGTCCTGCCTTTGCTCTTATCTTATATAATTATCCTATCCCCACATACAATTTCTTTCATTTGCACATGTAAATTACTGTCATACAATGACATACAACTGAGACTAGCTTAAAAGATTATCAAGAAAAGATTCAGGCATCCTAACAATAAAATTAGGCAGCTTCCATAACTAAAAATGAGTTTTAAAACTGCATTCAGAAATCACCTTACTTGATTACAGAAATAATGTGCATTCATCAGAATGCGAGCTATATCACAAAGCTCTGGGCCATACTGATAGATTTTTACTGTGGAGCAATATGAGAGCGCCTTGGCTTTTACCATTCTTTGATCGAATCCCACAATTCATATTCTGTCCTTATTAAGTCCTTATTCAAAGGAAATTTCCACATCATATTATGCGAATTTTGCAAGGCCTTTCCGTCATTTTCTGATGCACTAAAATTATTTTTCCCAGACAAGGATCAATATACTTTTTCAACAGTACTTCTGTAAGGTATCTTGCATCAAAGAATTTTGATGTATTTAGCCAACATTAATAAATCAATTCCTACCTGCTTAATCTGCCAAGAAAGGTGTAATGTATTAATTCCCAGTTTTTAATTGGAAAACTGAAGGAAAAAAAATAACAATACCGTCTCCAGCAATAGCTACTGAGCTAGTGTTAAGGACTGAGGAAAGAATCTAGATCTGTGGACTTCCAGGGAATGCAATTTAGCTATAGATTTTTCTTGTCATTGACAGAATCCTGTGGTTCTAACAGAGACAGTAAATACTTATTTTCTTTTCCAGTGTCCAGCAGCTTCTATGGAACCCAGTGGCATGAAATACACCCGCAGTACTGGACTAAGTTTCAAGTCTGGGAGTGGCTGCAGCATCTCCTTGATACCAATCAACTGGATGCCAACTGCATACCCTTCCAGGAGTTTGATATCAATGGGGAACATCTGTGCAGTATGAGCCTGCAGGAATTCACTCAGGCAGCTGGGACAGCAGGGCAACTGCTTTACAGCAACCTTCAGCACCTAAAATGGAATGGTAAATAGATATTAGGTAGAGACACATGTACAGTGGTTGGAATTCTGGGATCTCCAGAAGTCACTTACACTCCCCAGAGACCTACCTGGCAGATCTCATTTGCTATGTTTGCTATACAGCTTATACCTTATTTATTGTATTGCTAAATTGCTTAGATATGACATAAGGCAGAAGTCTGAAGGACCAGGGGAAAGGGTATGTTTCCCACTCCAAAATTAGCCCTCTGGCTCAGCTGTAGCAGTTGCTGCTTGGAGCTAATATCTATGGTTCTTCTGTGCTCGTTGTCATACATCCTATCTGTCATATACTTCTTTGCAGGCCAGTGCGGAAGTGACATGTACCAATCTCATAATGCCATTGTGAAGACAGAGCAAACAGGTGAGTAACAGTTGGGTAACTCGTCTTTGATGGTGACAAAAAGGAGAAGCTGTCCATTCCAAGAGAGAGATATCAAAATGGCATTACATAAAATGGAAAACGTATCATGCAGAATAAAAGAAGTAACACAAATGTCAGTCAGTGTCTACATTTTCAAGTTTTGAATAGTATCACCACATCTTAGTTTGCATGTGGCCACTTTTCCTGGAAGACCTCTGCAGTATCAGCAGTCTATATTGATGTTCAGAGTTGGAATAGTTCATAGTGCTCAGTGAGTGCAGCTTTGTAGAGGACTTCACTCTATGCTTCATTCAGCAGATTTCAAAATAACTATTTTCACATTATTCTCAGTTAAAAAAAAGAAGGGAGAAAAAAATCTTTTGTTGTGCTGTTAATGTTTGAAACATGAGGAAATTTCCAAACAAAACAACTTTGAGAGAAAAAAAAGTTACATTTCAATTTCTTCACATGTTTCAATGAAACTGAAATTCAGGTAGTATTTTGGTTTGACCAAATCTGCATTTTTCCTGTGGCAGTCTTTTTTTCCAGTGTGTTCATAGCTAGGTCCCTTTTCTCCCAGGACATATTTTCACCAAGCAAAGAACTTCAGCTCGGTTCAATCTTCCTCTTTAGGCACGATTATCTTCCTGGTTCCTTTGCCAGAGCATCTCTGTCCATATCCAAACACTCTCTACCCCACTAGTTCCAGCCTCTTTGCATGTGGGTTTGTTCATGACTGATATTTTAATATCTCCTGGCAGAACGAATACAAATTCACAGCATGCGATGTCTCCGACAAATACTGCCAGCCTGTTTATTCAGCTAACCCAGATGAGACCAGCTTCTCCAGCCAGGGACGCTATTCACCTTCTTCTTGCAGTGGGCAAGCATTGCAATCTGCAATGCACTCCTTGCCTATGTCCACGTAGCGCAGGTGATATGCATGCAGCAGCTTTGATGCTTGCCATATAGGAAACTACAGTAGTCCTTTATGAGATCTTGGTATAACAGTTTCTCCTCCCACTGGAAATAAACAGTGCAGTGCAAAGTACCTCAGCTGCATATCCCGGAAAGGTCAAAGCCCAGGACTAACTGATAGTTCTCCTAGCTGTGCTGTATCAGGAGTGGTGTGGCAGGCCTCTGGCGATGTCAACTACAAGCAGTGGGAGTGGGTTTAGTTTCTGATAGAGAGGAGCAGGTGGTGTGGTTTGGAGATGCTGGGGAAGGGACTCCTTATGATCCAGCAGGGATGGGGCTGGTGATTTAAAGGGGAAGCCTGCCTCATCCTAGTAGACCATCACAGTTGCAAAAACATGGCTACTGAAAAAGGCCAAAACAGGAAGACAAGCTAGGTAAGGCCTATTTTCAAAGGCAACATCAAGCAGATCAGGTGTCCAAGCAAGCAAAGGGTGTGTCCTATTGTAGGAGCACAAGCTCTAGGTGCCCAAACATGCAGCTATTACTTAGCATGCCTGCTAAATTCCTATGTCATAAGTGGTAACTCAGCCAAACATGATGATTTAGCTATAATTAATTTCTGGGTTTTTTATTTCATTTATACGAAGATGAAAAAAATTAAGTAAAACCTAGATTTGAACCTTATATCTCATCCTTTCTGACCTGGATTCAAAAGAAAAAAGAGATTTTTAAGGCTTCTGAACTCAAAAATGCACTGTGAAGAGAGTACTTTCCTGATCAATGTCTGGATCATAAAGACAATGCTTCTGTTCTGCTTAAATTGATCCATCTGACCAGAAGGTTACTAAACATTATTCCTCTTTAATCGTGAAGGTGGTTTTTAGATGGGGATTTGATTTTCAGTTTGGGACTTGACATGCCTGGAATAAAATGGCCCTTCATCTAGGATTAGGCTTTGATGTTTCTCACTATGTGCTTAAACATGGAGCTCTGTTTCACAGGGGTCTTTTGAGTTCTACCATTATAGAAATAAATACTCATTATAAGCATCCTCCTGTTTTACTAGATATTTGAGAATACTTTCATCTCTATGGCACCAAAGCACTTCATAATCACCAAGGGCTGAAAATTCAGGACTGGATTGGGTAGAATTAGAGTTGATCTGGCACAGGAAGCCTCCTTCAAGGGCAGGTGTAAATGATATATTAGCCAGGAAAAGGAAGAGCCTACTACATTATTTCTAAAAGTCAGTGCTTTGTGTAAGTACATTTGCTTGACTGTGCAAGACCCCACCCATAATTCGAGTGAAAGGAAATAATTTTGTGCATAGCCCTTTCACTTCTTGGTTCCCTTCACAGGTCTTTTTTTGCACATTTCTTATTCCCTCTGTTCTCAATATTAAATTCTGTGCTAAAAAATGTTCTTTTAGTGATCTGATTTTCGTTTCGGTCCTTTACCTTCAGATCCCACATTAATGGTGTCCTGGAAAGAAGAGAATTACCTGTATGACAGTGGCTATGGTAGCACAGTAGGTAACTAACATCACAATACTTATGCACTTCTGAGATGGTTTTATTGTTGTCTGAGTCTGTTACTTTAAGTGTCTTCTTTTTAATTCCCAGAGCTGTTGGACAGTAAAACATTCTGTCGTGCTCAGATTTCCATGACGACACCTAGTCACCAGCCTCCTGGTAAGGAACTTGTAATAATATAATTGTTACTTTTTTGTCACTTGTCCCAGATCTACCGATGTATGATAGTCTCTATGGTCTTCTGTTGTAGGACTGAATCTGAGCCTCCAGTAATTTTAAATCAAGCAATACTGATTCTGACAGCTCTTTTAGCTATCATTACAATAGCTCACTTTAAAGAAATGCTTCTCTCTTCTCTCTGTCAAGACAAAGGCGAGCAAATAATCTGTAATCTCCATGTATCTTTTAAAGTGACTGAGTCATAGGGGAAGATGTTAGTGTCAGAGAGACAAGACGTTCCAGCTCTACCACACTTTTCTGTGGTGTAGCTGGGTATGGGCAACTGAGTGCCATGTTCCTCTCCAGAAGTGTCTGAATTTCCCTAGAGAGCCAGTGGTTCATGCTGAGTAGGTTGCTAAGTTTGGGGCTGGGTTTGGGGTCGGCTCAGGGGAGCCATAAGTCAGGCACCAAACCCTCTGCCCAACCACACCTGCAGAAGGGCTTCCTCCTGGAGCTCATTTCAGCTGACAGCAGGGCAGGCACCGCATGCCTCTTCACCCCTCCACTGTGCTTCCACAAGGCAGAGATACAATCTGCCTGCTAAAGGGCAGAAGAAAGAACAAACCCGTTTGCTGTAGTGCCCAGCAAAAGTGCAGTCTGGGCACACATGTTGGGGTGCTCTGTGGGCCATGTCCCGGGGGCAGGCACCAGGGGCAGAAGTGAGAGAGCAAAGCAGTGGGAAAAGAGGAGAGCAGAGATGGCAGGGGAGCAAGAAAGGGGGCAGGTCTTTCTTAGAAGGCTGTTAAGCAAACAGACCCAAGGGAGAAAGCAGTGGTTGTTATGGGAGGGTGAGAAAGGAAAGCACACTGCTGTAGATGCAGCCTTGCAGGCGCTATCTCTGCACTGGGTGCAACCCTGTGCCCCTGCACCCAGGCAGCAGTCACAGCCTCTGTGACTGCCTGTTCACTGCATCCCCCAGCCTCACAGCACAGCCGGACTTGTCAAATGACATACAGTTTAAACTAATGCAAGCTAGTCATTTAAACTACGTAGAGTTTAAACTAATGATAGCTAATCGTTTAAACTCAGCAATAAATTAAAAAAAAAAAAAGAGAGAGAAAACCTGACCAGAAGAAGAAAACCAGCAAACGTTAAAACTGTTTGCTTTCTCTACTGCCTCCACCCACTCTCACAAGATGGTTACCAGGATCTTGGAGCTCTCTGACAAGACTGGGGACCTGTCAAGATCCTGGCACGGTGTGTTTACCCACTGACTGCTTAAGCCTAGAGCTAGGGTGGCACGCCAAGGGCACAGCCTCCTGTAAAAACTAAATTTGTATATCCCGTAAAAAAATGGCTCATTCCTGAATCATATGCAAATACTGTGCAACCTTTTGTCAAAAGTTTTGCAAGACAGCTTTGTTGAAACTGCATTATAACTCTTTTCGTCTGTCAGGCCCCAACCTCCTAACAAGGCATGTTTGAAACCGGTCTCCATGTAGGAGCAGAGGCAGAGCGGGAGACTATTTACACAGCTGAAATCCAGAATAAATCACCAGCTAGGCAGAAGGCAACCAAACTTCCAAGAATAAATCTCCAGCTAAATGGAGCATAATAAACATTTGCAAACATATTGTGGGATTTTAAAATGAGAAGGATTTATATAAGAGAGCAAATAAAGGACTGGGTCCTGCTGTCCTCACCTGGAGTTCCCACAGACTTTTAATAACATCAGGGGAATCATAGTCTGAGGAAACACAGTGAAACAAGCCTCATTTTACTTTTTCCCTCCAAGCTGAGTGAGGTTCAGGCTAGTTCCTGTTCTTTGAGAATGGGAAGGCAAAATGACTCAGAGTGCATTTGCTGCTTGGGGGTCAAGGACAATGATTGTGTCAGGCTCAGAATAATGGAGCTTAGGCTTATCCTCACTGACCTGTTCACTTCATGTTGCCAGTTACGTATGAATAAAGCAAGTGTGTGAATATCTTTGCATCTACCTTTTCACATGCAGTTATTGCAGTTGCTTGTGCAAATCTGACAAGAGTCTATGCAAATGAATATTTCCTATGAGTCATTTTCCCATGCAAATGCCCAGTTTCCATGAAAAGTATGATAATCATGCTTTCATAGAAGCTGGGAAAACGTGCGTGGGACCTTAAGCTTTGCTTTATGGAATTCAGGCACAAAGAATTCTGAAAAGTAAACACAGAAAGGGCTCCCTCTCAGGACTATCCCACAGATTTTTGTTGAGACTTAGAGCAATCAGATGAAAGCTATTTATTAATGACAAGAGCAGAGCCAGGCTGTGGTGGTTTGAGGGTGGGAGGGTTGAACGTGCAGACTGTGAAGTAGGTTACAGTCATGAACAGGCGGAACTTTTTTTTTCTTCATTTCTGAAGAAACACTTGTGCCAGAAACCCTATACCTCCTCTGGCTGGCTGCAGGTCATAAAGTATCATCGATGAAAAATGGCTCTGAGCCACGGAACAATATATGCACATCCAGCTGCCAAAAACTCCTACCAGCGCAGTCCCATAACGCCCCCCCCAACAAGAATGCTGTGCCAGTTCATTATGTTTTAGTCAGGCAAGTATTCTGTGCATTGGTACCAGTGCATACATTTCATGTTAGATCATTTCTTCAGAAAGAAAGAAGCCCCCAAAGATACATGCTTCTGCAAAGACTAAGACATAATGGGACAATTCAGGATTCCTTTTATAGACGTGATCGTCTTATTTTTCTCTCTCACACACATAACATGAGGTGAGGTATTTGTTAATCAAATTTAGGTTTCAAAAGCCAAATGTTTACCTCTGCATTCATTCTTTATTCATCAATGGTCTCTTTGTGAAGTGTGCTGATTAAGATACAGTACAGAAAACAAAACTCTCCCCATTCCTCCTCAATTAGATTACCTTCTGAAAAGCGATTATCTTTAAAAGAGATATTCGTTCTTTTTTTGTGGTTTTATTTCTTTCAACCTGCTAGTCAATGGAAAGTCTTTAATCAAATTTACAAATAGGCTTCATTTTCTTTCTCTGCAGATTCTTCAGATGTGAAAAAAATGCAAGATCATACCCCAAAGTCCCACACCAAGAAGCACAGTAAGTTGACATGCATGTTGGTTGACTGAAGGAAAAGAAACACATTAAAAGCAAATCCTCTTTGGGAAGGAAATGGAAACATTTTTAAAACAAAACTGGTTAGATCGTTATTGTGGTTGAATCCTCCAAGGATCTGACTGTTTCTAGTACGGTTTGCTTGTGTTATTTTTGACTCAGTATTGTTACACTTTTCAAATTGGTTTTATCAGTGAGGGCTTAAGGGGAAGCAACCAGAAACCAGTTGCCTCTGCCCTATGTTGAGCTGGGCTGGTGGAGTGGAGTAAAGGAATGATGAAGGAGACCCAGAATTAAATCAAGAAAGTCTGTGCGTAGGCATGGCCATGATCATGCCCATGCCTGCTGGGTGCAGCATGTATCAGAGGACCTGCTCAGTGTCTCCCTGCAGAACTTCTCACGCATGGCATCATGAGCAAGTACCTGCCCCTCAGTCCTGCCACATTCTTCTCCTCTGAGTCTTTCCACTCCCCTCATCGGCTTTTTCTGCTAGTTTTGATTCAACCTGACTCTGAAGACAGGTTACCGTAATTGTGATTTCTGGCCATAGTTCCATTAATGTACTTTATTGAGAGTTTTATGCTGAAAATATCTTGTGTATGTCTTTTGCATCCTGTGTTATTCCTTCTTTATAACAGAAAACCTGAATATTGGTCCTTCACTGCGTTTTGTAGTATTTAATTTCATCCTGTTTCAATACAGTCTCCAGATTACCTGTCTCTTCCTGCCTCCTTCTTACCCTGCTCTGTGATTTTGTCCAACCAGAACTCCCAGACTTTTTATCTGCACACAGATATTTTGTTTCTTTTTTTCTGTTATATCAGGGTTGCTAACGAAAGCATTAGATAGGACTAGTCTGAAGACAGACCTGTGAAGAACTGAGGTCACTTGATTTGTTCGGCTTAGAGAAGGCTGAGGGGTAATCTTATCACAGTCTATGTCTTCCTCAAGGAGGGCAGCAGAGGGGGAGGTGCTGATCTCCTCTCTCTAATGACTAGTGATAGACCTGAGGAAATGAAATGAAGCTGCCTCAGGGGAAGTTCAGATTTGGACATTAGGAAAAAGTTCTTCACTGAGAGAGTGGTCAGTCACTGGAACAGGCTCCCCAGGGAAGTGTTCAGAGCACCAAGCTTGTCAGAGTTGAAGGAGCATCTGGACAAAGCTCTTAGTCGTGTGGTTTAGTTTTAGGTAGTCCTGCGGTGAGCAGGGAGTTGAACTCGATGATCCTTATGGGTCCCTTCCAACTTGAGATATTCTATGATTCTAAGAACTCAGTCACAGCCTTGGCATATAGAAAAGGTCACTTTGCCATGCTGGGCTAATCCCCTACATTTCCAATTTCTTCAGTACTGCTCTGTATCATGATTTATTGAGTATGTTAGTGATGTCCACATTTTGTTCATTCTAGAAAACAGTTATGAGAACAAAGAGAAATACTGGATTAGTTGACTGAAATCTACTTCTACTGTTGCGCTGTATACTGTATTCTATTTACCTTCACATCTTTGAACTAGTTTGTTTCTTAATTTGGTCTAAACCCTTGCATGCCTTTGAAGTCAGACCAAAGGATTGCCATCTTTCTGGCCCACCTTGTCACTGTGTTTGTTATTCTTTATTCATAAACTATTACATCTGACTTATTGGATTTATTTAATCTTGTTTTCTTTTTGACCTGGACTTTCTGATACCATCTCTACAGTAACTGTGGCATGGATTTGTGCTTAAACTGGGAGGTCTACACATTGAACTTAGAGATTTGGTTTTGCCTTTTCTAATATCATGGTCCAACTTTTTTATACCCTTTTCACATACAATCTCGGCTAGCCAGTTTTGTCACTATCTCTCTATCCACTCTACACCTTACTTCTTTAAGTGTACCTAAGAGACTTGGGACCAAATGCTTATTGATGTGGAATGGCATTTCACCTCCTTTGCCTTCTGCCCGTCTTTTAAATACATGGAGATTCAGTGCCAGCTTCACAATTATCTTGGCTGTTCCACGTACCGCACGATAATATCAGGTTACATGTCATGCTGTAGAAGAATATCAGGAAAAATGCACAAATGAGATGAGGGAAAGACTTAAACATGCTATCTTCAGGGCAGAAACAGTGCCAAAGGCAGAAGGAAGTAGTGGGTGGTTTGGACTCCTCTTCACCTGGTTGCTGGGGCTCCTACCTGCCTGCCATGGGACTCAGACTGCCGAAGGCTGACACTCATTTCCAGTCTTGGTGTAAAGGTTGTCAGCGTTTTTTGCCTATATATCTCCAAGGTAGGGGTCTTGCGTTTCAAGAACTATGGCCTCTCTCTACTGACTAGTCACCATCTGTAGATGACATTGTGATGAACATGTAAGAACATGACATAAAAATGGCAAGTGTAGCCCAGCAGGGTCTTAAACACTCCTTCCTCCTGCCCCCTTTCCTCTTTCAGACCCTCGAGGAACTCATCTTTGGGAATTTATTCGAGATATTCTTCTCAATCCTGAGAAAAACCCAGGATTAATCAAGTGGGAAGATCGGTCAGAAGGTGTCTTCAGATTTTTAAAATCCGAAGCTGTGGCTCAGCTCTGGGGAAAGAAGAAAAACAACAGCAGCATGACTTACGAGAAACTCAGCCGGGCTATGAGGTGAGCTGAGATATTGCTGTAGAAGACTGGGGCATGTAAAGAGACCACCTGAAGGAAGAATCTGGTTGGCTTTTAAAAATTGTCAGCAGCAGAAGTTGCTTTCTTTGACAGCTGAGTCTTTCCCACTAATTTTGAGATTGTAACACTATGTTCTTTGTCTTTTCTTTCCCCTCCTGTTTCTGTACACTATAATATGTATAATATATATAACATACATACCTGTTTTATATATATAACATATATTTTGCTGCTATCCACCCAACCAACTAAAGCTGGAAGGAAACATCATAGCAAGCTGAAAGTTCAGGTGCTACTGAATGGCCTGAGACCTGCAACATTCAGAAACTAGACATACCCTCCAATAATTATCTTAAAATAGGTTTACAAATTCTATGTGAAGATTTTCTTTGTTCTTTGTTTTTACATTTTGAGCGTTTTTCCATGACCTGTGAAAGTTCAAAATTTTTTTAAAATCAAAGCTGAGATTCTCTCCTGGTCTGATTTGAGATCCTGACATATCTGGAAAAAAACCCCATGAAATCTCATAAAAGCGTGTGATAAATATAGCAATATGCTATGACTTGAAAGATGGTGAAATTCAAATTCAGAAGATATTTAATATCAAGTAGAAAGAAGACATCAATTTTTTCTTCTCTGTCTTTCAGTTATAATAATCTTTGGTACTATATACATATAAATAGAAAATAAAGACTTTTCAGCTAGCTGAGGGATTGCCTAATTACCAGCAGCCTTTTAGGATCATAGGTGAATTTAATCTTAAATCTTTTTCTATGTTTTTATTTTAACAGATACTATTATAAAAGAGAAATCCTGGAGCGTGTGGATGGTCGGAGATTAGTATATAAATTTGGAAAGAATGCCCGTGGCTGGAGAGAAGATGAGAATTAAATATGTCAAGAAATAGCATTTAGAACACCTGGATGTAAATATTCAAAGACTATTTTCTTATATTTATGTAACAAACTGGGGTGAAAAACAAATTCTACTTCTGTCGGGAAGAAGGAACATTATCATTATTGGTGTTAAAATTATTTTATTTGAAGTAGTCCTGTATGGGGAAAAAATGTACACAGTTTTCTGTGGTATAAGATAACATTATAGAATTATGATTATTTTCCCCTTCTTGTGAAGTTTTTCTCTTTTTTTTTTAAATCATACAAGCATAATGTGATTTATGACAATGCTGTGAGTCATGCAAAGAAAGGGAAGGAGCGACATACTAGGGCATTTGGGAGTACGATAATCCACTTTGGAAGGCAACTGTAAGTGGAGGAAATAGTAAAGCATCTCTGAGCCAAGCAGTCTTCTTCCATAGTAAGCTGGTTTATAGCTTTCATTGGCCAATATCACTTGTTCCTTCCCTCCTCTGATTTCAAACACTTTGTTGGCTTTCAGTTGCTTTTATTGAGTCAGACGGTGGGTTCCTCTTCAGTTAGTTTATCCCAGCCACAGAGAGCAGTGGCTCTGCAAAGTGGCTGCCAGCATTTATTTGGAAAACCCATGCTACCTCCACCACTGGGACCTTCTTTTGTAGGGAGAAGTTTAGGACCTGACCTTGCCTGGTACTGGGTATTTTCCTTAATCTCCAAAGTGCGTTCAGCTCATCCCGGGAGAAGGGCTATTTGTTTTTTACTAACATCTTTGAGGTGAACTGCAGGAATAGCGTCAATCTCAGGGACCAAAAACTATTGAAGGAAGATTATTGTTCTCTGACTGGGAAAACTTACTAAAAGGCACCAGTTTCTCAGCAGAAAGATTAATACTCTTCCTACCTTCTTATATTCCTAATTAAAGCATTCAAATCTGTGCCATATGAAGCAGTGAGGAGGTGGGCAAACAGAACATATATTAATCCCATGGCATGAGGGAGCAGTCTCCCCAGTTCCTTCAAGTCGTATGGTCCTCTTGGCAGGTCAAGTCTCACTTGGACAGATACTTTCAACAAACCTTTCAGAAATGCAAAGCTCCGTTGCATATAAAGTATTCGTTCTCTTTGCTTTTCTCAAGTCTAACTCTATATTGTATTTGTATTTGTCAACTGTGCTTGGGATTCTTAGTTACAGAAAAGCCCACCAACACAAAGACACTGAGATTTTGGGGACATTCAGATCTGGGTCAGTATTTTGGGCTCATCTCTAGCAGCGCTCTGCAGAGACTGAACATTCATTGGCAGCTTTTTCTTTCTCCAAGTCACGAGTGCTTCCTGCTGGCACCAAGCACATGCAGAACATGGGGAAATAAAAAACTAGAGGAGGCAGCATGTCACCAGGTCACCGAGTACGTGAGATGTGGGAGTTGAGAAACAGGATTTTCTTGGTGATGTTAACAAAGGTGAAACCAAGATCAATTCCAACTCACTTTTTCAGGGATGCCAAATTTGGAAAACAGTAACAAGGGCTGAGAAGTCCAGGACAAAAAAAAAAAAAAAGAAAAAAGAAAAAAGAAAATTAATAATGTTAAATCCATCCAACATCCATTGCTTCAAGTATCCCCTGGATTTGAATTCTTATTAGTTTGAAATGCAGCAAGGTGCAGCTGGAGGTTGTGGGATATTCCAATTTTTGTTTGTCTTAAAAGGAAATTGAGATGAAACCAAGAGACAACAGAAGTATCAATATAAAGGGTATAAAATGTGCTTAGCAACAATTTGTAGGCAAACATGAGAGCCTAACTTGTTATCTACACATGTAGGGTATGTCAAACAGTAACACCACCTCCTACACTGTGTATGCCAGAGCTGTCACCATCAATTACCTATACATGAAAATTTTTACTTTTCATAACCTGGGTTCATCTTATTTACAGATCAAATAACAAGCCCCCATACTTCAAAGCACTTTTTTTCTCTCAGTCTCTCTCTCTTGTCTATTTTTTTTTGAGTGACTGTGCTAGCCTTGTTTGCTTTTGCGCAACTCAGTAATTTCCTTTTTTTAGCTTGATTAGCTACATTCCACTTCTTTTACCATCATTTTGTAGTTCATATAATAAGAACCAGGCCACCAGATGAGGAGAGCACCTTCATTTTATTCCAAAGATATTCCAAAGACATTCCAAAGACTGTTCCTTCCCGCCAGCCCACAGTTATTTGCAGTCCTTTGCTGCATGCTCTTCACCCTCACCCCCCCCCAATCCACATGTTGGGTGAAAATTTGAAATCAGTCATACCGTCACAAATTCACAATACTGTTATACTTTATCTCAGGTTAACATACATCTTAGAGCAACTGATTGTAATACCTTTATAAAGCTGTTTTCTACCAGCTCTCTCACCAAACTTCTTGGGAGATAAAACGAACTTGTGATATACATGTGTCACCACTTGGTTACTGAGCAGCAGTTAAACCTGCTTTTAAAGGTTTTGAATGATAAAGCTTTCTTTAGAAGCATACTATATAAATCTAGAGAGTGATTTGCGCTGGGGTGCAGGATAAATGCCAGTCTTCCACTGTCATGTCTTTCAGCACGTGGAAATCGTGCAAGTTTCTATTCCCACTCTGCAGAACTTTGCAGATGAAGTACTTGTCATTCATCATTATAATAGCACAAAGTTGGAATAGAAGCCAGCCAACATTTACTGTTTTACAAATACATTAACTTTTGCCTTAGACAAACAAAAGGACTGTTTAAAACTACAGTTCTTGCCAAGGACAGATGCAACCAACCAAAGGAAGTCTTTTTACCAGACCTAAGCAAATGGAGAAAATGAAGAGATGAATGTTTATGTAAATTACTATTTAAACAAAAAGCATTTCTGATTGCTCTTTTATTTTATATTTCAGAGGCTGAGCAATCATATTTTTAGATGTATTCTTTAAGTTAGCAGCTGCTGAACTGGTAGCACCATGTGTATAGATTTTTATTGTACCATAATTTTTCATATGTATAAAGCTCTAGATAGGAAAGTATATTATATTTATATAGTTACAAGCAAATCACAATGTCAAAGTTGTTGGCATGAGCACTCTTAATCTATATTTTCTGCATGAAATTAAAGCAACTTGTTCTAAAAACAACCTGACAAATTGTATGTAGGTTGGTGAACTACACAGACATTTAGAATGTTTAGTTACATTTTCATCTTTGTTTCTTCAGCACATTGCATAATTCCTGCTTGCTTCTCACAGCATCATCTTCAATGTATATGTATGGAAACAAATCCAAGTTAGATATTTCACTATTGCCATTGTAAATCTCAGCTTGGAGACTATGTATCACAAAATGATTCTAAAGACTGTTTCTATTTTTATGGGTTATGATATAAATTCAAATAAAACACTCATGAAAGAAATTTTCTGATGAATGTTTATCTTCACTTTTTTATGTCTTGAGCTTGGAAGTGACTAATATGAATTCTTTCAATACTGGAGAATATTTCAATATTGTCAAAAGGACTGATGTAACTACAACAAATTCTGATAGCTTACCAATATGCTGAATAGCCCATCTATTGTGAAGATACTGGATTTCCAAACCTGGTTTATGTCTCACAGGCCTTGTTGGAATAGTCGATTATGTTGACACAGCTAGATTGCCTTTCTTGTTCAGCTCTTAAACTTTACAAATATCTTACTTCAGCACTGATTTAACTTCAAGGTATTTTGAAGTGTGTGCAAGGGCTAGGCTGATTAAGGATGCCATTACTCACACTGAGCATTTCCTTTACTTAATCAAAGCAGCTAAAATTATGAAAATCTGTCCTTCATGTTATTTTTCATTTAACAAAGAGAACATCTTTCCTGATTTGGCCTGCAGCTTGAGGAAAAACAGTGAAGATCCCTATAATTAAGAGAAAGCCAAAGTGGGCCCATATGGCATTTACACTCTAGGGGACTGTGGCTGTATCAGTACTGTGCGAAGGTGCAGTCCATGGACCTACAATAAGCCAACCTGTAGCCCCTACCCCTGCTTTGCTGGGTTTCCCAAACTGGTTGGCAGCAGGGGGCTGCCTGCTGTGGTGACCTGTGCTTGTCACTGTGCCAGCACATCTGGAATTGGGCTTGATTCTCAAACAGGGAGCTTCACTGCAATGGGACAACTCCCACCATCATGCTCTATAATCTGCAAACACGCTTAACGTTAAGCAAGTGAGTGATTCCACTGCATTTGAAATTATGTATATGAATGCTTGAGGATGGCGGCTCTAAAAGTGTTTAGTCTGTGTTGAATCAGCTTATATTCTAACCCAGAATTTCAAGGGGCTCCAGAATTATGTCCATCTAGGTAGAAGAATATGTTTGAATTTTAAACACAGGCACAATCCCCATGTTTAGCATGCAAAACCAGGCCAGTACCCTGAAAGGGTTGTCATAGTTTGAGAAGTTAGAAGTCTGAAACCAGGTTTCAAAAGGAATTGTAACAAGATTTCAAGCAAGTTCAAACTGAATTTTAAATAAGCACACTACTGGTTTTCCAGTAAATGGTTGGGCCTTTTATTTCATGCAAGCTGAGGCCAATATTAGAGACAAAGACAAATGAGAATATTGTTTGGAAACATGCAAATAAATGCACATTTAAAAAAAAACAAATCTCTTCTTTGGTTGTGACTTAAATCAAGCAAAACTTCAACTTTCAGCTGCATTCTAAGGCCATATGAAATAAAAATTCAAGGCAAAATTCAGAGTTTGCGAATCCTATGTAAATTGAGAATAAGTAAGAGGAGTAGTGTAAACAGTCTAATAAGCTATATCTAAATCTGACAGAAATTTGTGGGCATGTCTGCATCAAGGATGAGTGGGAATCACTTCAGGTAAGTGAAATCTGGTCCTGCAGAGAGATGAGCAATTAAGAGTTACCAATACTAATAGCTTCCAAGAAGTGTAAGTGGGATAATTATAATAATTTGAAAGATAGATTACCTATCTGGGTTTTCAGCATTTGCTCCCTTGCTCATGGAGCTTTGCACAATGCAGTCTGTCCTGAGCTTTGTGCCAGCCAAGAATTTCCTCCAACAACAACTCTTGCTGCCTTTCCTCAGATATTTAGCTTCTTCAGCCACCTGACTCTGTTTCAACACAAGAAAATGTTAGAGAAAATAACAGGAAAAAAAAAAAAAAAAGCAGGAGAGACTGAGTAGACGGCCAGGTCTTACTGCACTGTGTGGAAACACAAAGGCTGTATGCACAAAAAAAGTTGATGACATCCAAGTCAGTCTATTTATAGTCTTTCTGTCAGAGGCTGGTTGCAAAAATTAAACATAAATTAGTGTTTACAAATCTAATTATAACTGTAAGGAGAACAAGAAATTAGAGCAATATGCCTATGTGCACTGCATAATCTTGTGAGCTTAAAAAAATATTTAATTATGAAAGTAAGATGACTGAAGCACTATTTCTGCTGAAGAATTTCCCCCCTCTGTCTTTAGAGTGGTATGATATTCTCCTTTGCTTTCATCTCATTTTGAATTGTCAACAATAAGATTCAGTCTCGACACAAGGAATGAAGAGGGAGATGGATGATCTGTAATGCTGTAGCAGGTATTGTGAAACAAATAGGCATACTATAGCTTCTTCTTCCTCAGCTTTTTGGTTCCTTATTCAGCCTTTATATAGTTCCTGGGAACAAGGTACTTTGTGTGAGGTTGGGGATAAATGTAGTCTAAATATGTGATGTCACTAAAATGAAAAGGAAAAATAAAATTGTTTTTAAGATTGCTAATGTTTCGTTTTCTACAATTGAGTTTCTAATGCATCTGCCCCAATCATTTACTATACCATGTAGTAGTATTTTTCTTGAGACAAGACTATTAACTTGAATAGCTAAATCTGGTTTAAAAGGGCTCATTATTTCTGTGAGAAATTTGAAACACAGTCAAGTGTTTACATTTTAATTTAAGTAACCCTCTATTGTTTCTGCAAGAAAAGCCCACACCAAGACATATATTACTAAAGTATTTTCAAGTTCAAAAGCTCTCATTGGCAAATTTTGTTATTAAAAACCAAACAGATTTCCAACACACCAGGAAAATACACAACACAAAATAATAAAGGAGATTTTTTTTTTTTGCCATTTTATCTTTAATTTTTGTGAAAAGTTTATGTAGTAACCTTCTTTTTATCATTTTGTTTCTGCTTTTTACATTATAGTCATTGCACCAGCAGTGAATCTGATTTACTGAATGGAGTCACCCTTTAAAAATATTTTGTATTTTTTATATCTTATTGAGCAAATGCAGACACGGGGAAATTTTAACTGCTGACAGCACCTGTTGAATATATTTCTCGGTAAAACAGACACATACATTTGGGATATATGCATGCCAACATACCCTGAATGGGATGTTCCCACAGGAACTGGCTTGACTAAATCTCTTAAACTGTTACATTAATATGATTCAACTAAAGATCTGTTAAGGAAACCATTCAGCAAAGATAATGTAAATTCAAACCTGGTGAGAAATCTCCCCCCCAAAAAAGCAGACTTTCAAAGGAAGGTCCAAGAAGAGTGCTGGTGACACTTTTGTACCTCTCCGGTGACTCATCCATTTTTAGAAGTTACAAAGATAAACACAGAGTTGTGATCAACTTTAATCATGTTGCTCAAGACTGTATTAAAATCCCATGCTCACTACATTGGCATCTGTAGTTCAGCATTCAGCTGCCCCTCACTGGAAAGTTTGTTCCCATTTGAGGTTTTTCTAGGAGAACACTATTAATAAAAATTTCTGGATAAAAATCAACTGCACCTGGAAACTGGAATTCTGTTTTCCTTAAAGTGTTATGGTTCACAGCAGATCTGACATAAGCAATTATATTTTTTCATTAAAATTAAAACAATTAAGGATCTGCCCCATGAAATTTACATCCTGACTAATCATTGCTGTTACCTTGTTTACTTTTCTTTCTACCACAGGACCTCCATCACATTTCACTCTCATCCTTGATGCATGACCCTAATATATATTTGATGAAGAGTATTTGATCTAAAGTGTTCCTTTGAATGCTAGATGAAAAGTGGGAAAACCTGGACATAACCTACAAAAAATCTCAGCAATGCAAATTTTTTTGCCTCTCAAATCTTGTTGAGGAACAGGGAGACAGGCTGTGCCAGAAGTGCAGTGTCTGTTCCTAGAGCTGGCCTGCAAGGCCCGCTCCAGAGCAACACAAAATGTGTTTTTTCCACTTGCCTTTATAAACAAGATTGCCACATATGCAATACTTCTTGGCCCTGGGGAAGTAGGAATGCTTCATGAATATTTGTCAATTGGTGTTATACATTTTACGTATGTCTTGTGCTTGATTTTTTATTTGTATCTGCATCTGCAGCTTTATGCCACTCTAGATATTCAGATAGATTCTTCTCCCAGTGACGTAGTTCAAGTGATACATTAAGTCTATCAGATCACAAAATTAAATTAGTAAGTGGACTATTTATTTCAAATTTCACTCGTTGTGAAAATAACTTTATTTCCATTGGCAGACGCTTCTTGACTGATCCCAGATTTTTACATAAGTATATGATATGTACTAGGATTTCCTTTTTTCAGACTACAGTTATTTCAGTGAGGAGTGAATGTCTTTTTGAACAATGATTTCAGTATCAGTAACATATCTCATGAATTTTGTGAAGGAGCCTTCTCCTCTCTCCTGAAGAGTGGTGAAGAGACCATCATAGCACAAAGAGTCTGAAATCCTCCTTCTTGGAACTGAGGGTGTTCAGGGGCTGAACACGACACCTTATAAGCTGGTTTTTAAAGCTCCTTTCTGAATCTTGAAAACTTCAGTCAATAATGTGACCTGCAGCACTGTGTGGCAAGGAGATGATTGTGCTTCACAGCTCTCTAGGGATGGCTGCAGGATGGCTCCATAGCAACCTGTGGGTGAGGAGAAGTGCTGCATTTATGCAGGTTGCAGCCTCTGGAGACAGTAGGATTCATTGTGTACAGAGGTTTAGTGCCACTGTACTTGCTCACCTCCCAGGCTGAGGGTCCTGCATTTCTCAGATGTGCCAGGCAGATGTAGGCCAAAGATTTTTAGTATTCTTGAAGAAGCACCCCAAATGCCGTGACTGTCAGCACTGCAGAAATGTCAGGAGATTGATGGGAACATTGAAGCTCCTGGAGGTGATGTTGCCATCAGGATGCTGATACACAGCCCTCCACTGGAGATCATGAAGTGCTCTGAGAGAGTGGACTGCACCTTCTCCTTCAAGTCTTGCCAGTTCTGCTCACTATTTGTTAGCTCCTGCCTCCATTCTTTTCCCCCATACCCTTTTCCCAAGTGGGGTGGTTACTGGCTGTACTCACGGAAACTGTTCTTTCCCTGGAAGGGAATGTAAAGAGTTTGTCCATGAGCTCTCTGGTCTTCTGATTCAGCTCTCATGGGCTAAGACCAAACTAGCCCTTTGGCTCTAGTTCACAGGGTTATAGGCTGTGAATTTGCCAAGTCAGGGAAATTTAAAAGTGCAAACCAAATCTACAACTAGGGACTCTCTTACTGAGTCATTGCAATTCAGAGAGAATGGAGGATCACACCACAGGTCTGATGTTTCTCTGTTTCCTGTGGACTACTGTACTTCACCTCAACACAGTCATCCCATCAAACCTGTGCCCAAACACTGACAGGAGGAGAAACAACATTCACCACTGAAAACTTAAAGTCTGCAGTCTTATGCTGTCTAAGATCCCTGTATTTTCAAAGAAAGCTTAAATAGCCAGACAATTAATCAAAAAAAAAAAAAAANAGCCAAAGAATTAACCAAAAAAAAAAAAAAAAGGATGGGGGGAACGCCTTGAACTTCATCCTTCTCATGGAAGATACAATCACAATGTCTCAGGTAATTAGCTTTGCCTGAAATGATGATCACTCATTTTAGGAGTATGTAAAATCTATGAGTTGTGATGGGAGGCAACCTGAACCTGCAAGTCTCCATGCACCCTTCTAGAGTTCCCTCTGTACTCTTATATCTCTCTCTAAATCATACCTCCTCTCCTGGGGGAAGGCTCACCAGAGCTTATCAGATTCAATTACTGCTGTTTCATATCAATGTTCTCATGTGAAACCAGAATACAAATAAGCCAAGACTACCTCCATACCCCCAAACAATTACGAATGCTGATGATTCACCAGTTATTCATGCCAAACCAATATTTTTCAGTATTTTATAGTTCATGAGTGAAACATTTCAGCATGTTCAGGCTGAAATCTTTGGCATGCTAGGAGGCATCTAATAGAGAAGGGCACTCTGCATGGGGATGCATGGCATATTCAGCAGCTGTCACACAATCACATACAGCTTATGGACACTCTCCTCTTTTCCATTAGGTTAGGGGTGAGGGGATAATAAAAGTTATATTTGCTTTCAAGGAAATTTAGAGTTAGATGATAAAGCTAATCCAATCTATTACCTTGCTGCCACTGGAAGAGGGACACACTTTACCCTTCCACCTCCCTGGACTATGCTTGGTGCAGCTTGGCTCCTGCCCACTGCTGTGACCCCTGCCCAGGCATGCCGGCTCCCACAGCTCAGGGGCTGCCTGGTGGCCTTGCAAGATGATGCACTTCTGTAGATCTCTGATTGAACTGGCGGCAGTGAGGGAGCAAACCACCCCATTGTGTCAGCCCCCCTCATACCTGCCACTGTCAGCAGCTGCAGAGGACTGGCAGCATGTCAGATGGAGCAGTTCCTTAATGTTGCTATAAAAACAGAGATCGGGGTTGACAGTGCTGAAAATGTGAAGGATTGGAGGACTACAATAAATTTTGAGGCTGACAATCACCCTTTGGCTCCCTAAAACCTGTGCTCACTACTTCAGTGAAGGAACATAATTCACGTTCTGGGCTGTGTGTTTGTACTGGTGAGGAGCAACCCAGTGGTATCAAACTTAAGGGGGCAGAATACAATGACCTGTTGTCCATGTCCCAGGGTCTGGGCAAGCACCGTCTCATCCCAAGTATGTTGCCATGAAGTTTGGTCTCTGTGAACAGTTGAAATGAGACCTGCCCTTTATCTTGGTTTCCATCAGATACAATTTTTCAATACACATACAATGAAAAGTTATGTGCTGGAGTTTAAACCCCTTTTTTTCTCTTGTGTAGAAAGAATTTAATTCACTATGCACGGATAACCCATTTGTTTATTCTAAAGTTAAGAACAAAGCCAGCTAATAAGCTTTGCTGTCACCTTTAATAAATGGTTTCACAAGATAATTACTCCATGCAGCTACGCCCAGGGGCCATCAGCATTTTTAAAGCCTCTTTACCTTTCAAGAAAGTCACACTGTAACAGTTGGCAATACTGTGGGAGCAAAACTACAAACTGATATTTTGGTCAGACATGAAGGTTACGAGTTATAGGGGACCTGTGGGCAGAGAACCTTTAAGCAGATCCCCTGCCCCAAAAAGGATGTACACCAGCAAGCCTTTCCTCACCTTAGAGGAAGGTAAGGCTGGAAGTGGGGCCTTACCAGAAGCGTAAGTCCCAGCTCAGTCACCATGTGAAACACCTTGAGCTTGACTGCAGATTAATTTACTTATAGCCTGTTTAAGCTGACTTGAGATCTCTGCTGAAAGGGCAGCTCTGGCTCCCTTTTGTCTTGTTGCTCTGTGCCTCTTGGCACCAACACAGCTGCATGGGCTGGCCCCACTCACTGATAGATCCCAAAAGTAGTCTTAAATGAAAAAGGGTAAGTTTTTTGGTTGCATCTGTATATTCTGAGGTCACAGGATCATCAGTCACAACTCAAGGGAGAAGGTAGAAACCTGCAGTCAGAGGAGCAGGAGAGGGAAATTACTTCCTACCCCTTTAGCAGCCGTTTCCAGTTAGATCAGTGTTAAGACAATTTGTGAAACCTGAAGTGATCGCCTGCTTCATGGGGAGAACCAGGGGGGACCTAGTAGGTGTATTATGCTTTGATAAATATAGCAACACCTTTCCTTAAATTTTGTATGATAATGAAATAATTTTGTGTTTTACTTTTGCTATGATGTTTCTCTGGCCTTAAGAGTGCTTTTGTATGCCTACCAAAGCACAGGTATCCAGGGACTGGTGAGACTGGGGTGTGAAACTGGGGAACTGCCCCACTACAACACAAAGTGTGAGAATCCAGGATGATTGCAAGCCTCCTCTGCTAAGTGGCAAGGATGAGTTTGTTGAGGAGCTAGTAACACAGGGTGTTAGTCTGGGAAAGATAACTCCCACCAGCAAGTGGTCCTGTTGTACCTCAAACCAGGACACCTTGCAGGATGATAAGGAGGTCACAGGGATCTCTGAAACTCTGACATCCATGCTGCCTGGGAGGGTATGTACAGCCCATGCTGCTCAGGGAGTAAGGCAAGAAAGTGGATCAAAACTACTGATAAATGGGTTTGGGTTTTGGGGGGTGAGAGATGTGTTATAAGTGGTGGAATATAATTGAGACAAGGAGAAACTGTGAAGACGAGTTTTGGGAATAACTTATTGACTGTGCAGCTTGCCCTTCTGAAGGGCTGGTTGTGTAGTTGGAGGTGCTTGGACTGCATAGCTGCGCTGTGCTCACCATGCTGCAGTGTGTGATCAGAATTAGAAACCAATATAACTGTAATGACTGAAATTGTAGTGTGATGCATGTAGTCCTTTCAAACTCTGGATGCTGCATTCCTATATTAATATCTGAGAACAAATACCTCATGTCTCTTAAAGGAAGTGGTTGAGGCCTCATCACTGAGCACCAGTAGGGCCTGATTTTCAAAGGTATTGAGCAAACACCTATCCCATGAAAAACCAAGATGAAAAATAAACTGCAGATAATAATCTGGTACCAGCAGAGGATAGGTGTAACTTATTATGTATTTTTCCATCTCAAAATTTTATTATTTGGCTGTATGCATTCACCTGATATGCTAGTTAAAACAATAAAATAAAAAAATATACTGTGTGATCAACCTATGCAGCTCTGTTCTTTCGTAGGTTCCCACACCTTCACTCCCCGGCCCATTCAAATGGCTTGGTTGGAGGGGGGGAAAAACCAAACAAATAAAAAACCCCACAAGTGGAGTGGATCATCACAACACTGCAAAGGTTTGATTACAGACAATTAATTGCTTTGGGTAGATTATTCCCTGGGCTTACACATCTGCCCAAAGGAGCAAGGCAGAATAAAGCATCTCCCACCTATTGCTGAGCAGCCACTGCATGTTTCGGTTCAGGTGTGATGCCTGGGTCAGGCATCTGTTCTGCACACACCTTCCCAAGAGCAGGGGTCAGGTGGAGTCATAGAGATGTTTCTCTGGTTCAGGAGGTAAAAAAGGGGAAGTGGGAACTGCCCTGTGAGGAGTAAAAGATGCTGCTTGCTTCCAGGAAAAGTCAGAAAAGAAAATATGACTCTCACTGAGTGAATTTGAAGGGCTTTTTTGAAGCAAGTTAGCTACAAGTATCCTTTCAATCTAGCCCTACATAAGGAGCTCAAAGTAGTAATGCATCTATAGTCCAAATGTTTGATTAGCAGAAAGTGGACCTCTTTATAGCTAAGGAGGCTGAAATACTGCAGTAACAGTGTCCATCCTCCTATGCCTGCCATGTTCTGGTGAAAAAGCAGGCAAGCACACTGAGAGTGCCTTGCACTGGAAAGGGATAGCATCGAAAGTGTTAAAGTTTTACAGTTTTAAGATGTTCTTGACTATGTTTTTTTCTAGCTACCAAATGCAATAAAGCATAAATCATAAAGATGACTTGGATCATTACTTGTATGTGAAAATGTACCCATGTGATCACATACGAGCGATTTCCCAGAAAAAGCCAATTATCTTAACTATGAAGTCCAAAGCTGTTAATCACTCCAGCATGTGTCCTCTCATTTTCTCATTGGTAATGTTGGATTTTTTTTTCTCCAGCTGTTTTCTTAAGCAAATGGAGCTGGAGACTTCATTCTTTTTTCCTTTCATGTAATTGTAAATGTGTTTCTCCTAAATAGATCCTGCTTTTGATAAATGGAGTAGCATGTTTATACCTCTGTGGAGTGCTACGTGGTTACTTATTAAAGGACTTGTATTGTGCATGGGACCATAAAATGTGCTGATCACTAGGAGGGATCTTGCAGTGGATGGTATCAGCCATTTCAGACAGAGACTTTCTTGTTTATCACTGTGTCATGTTGTATTCCAGACACAAATCTTTCCCAATGCCTTAAGTGATTGCTCCTGAAGCACTCCATGCAGAAAGCTGACTTATGACAAATGTATGTGTGAGATGTGAGAGATTAGCTGCAACACCTAGTCTCACTAAGTTATTTCTGGAGTGTGATATGCTTATAAATATTATTTCTGCAATGCCTTGAAAACAAAATAGATCAATGCTTTTCTGTATTATTATACACCTTTATTTTCTGCACTAATATGGAGACAGCAATAGTTTGCCAAAGGGAACCAGTATAATTGACTGATGAGACAGCTCAGGTAGTGGTCTCTGTAGTTGTTTGCTCATAAACCTTTAACTCTACTTGAGGCCTGGCAGTTTCATTTCACCATGTAGAAATCATAGCCCAGGCACTGAGTACCAAAGGCATATGACACAGCTTTTAAATTGTGACACGTGTAGCACGGTATGGAAGAGGAAAATTGCTGCTAGCAAGTTTTCCTTAATGTGTGTCCCAGGGAAAAACAGAACAGGAAAACTAATATTCTTAAATTAATCACAACATTTTTTCTTTTTTCTTTTTTTTTTTTTTTAGAAGGCATGTTACAAATAAGTAATGTCCTGGTTTGAGCAACCATGACTTATAACTTCTAAATTTTTAACCTAGTATTTTTTAAAATGTATTACAATGTAAAAAATTAGTATTTTTCAGCTTGAAATAAATTTGTTTTCTTTTTCCTTTTTTCACTGTCCCCATCTGACTAGTGATACCATTTTGAACTTTCCCACTGGAAACTTGGTTGGACTTCTGATCATCGTGCCCACACAAATTAACATCAGCAAAAAAAAAAAAAAAAAGAAAAGATACTATTGTTTTGGTCAAGAAGTTCTAACATAAGTTTCTGGAACAATTTTCNTAGACTGGAAAGGTAGACTATGAGTTAGATGTTTCACATCCCCTGTTTTTTTTGAAAACCATTCAAAATTGCTTAGGAAGGTGGCTGAGACAATCTCTGAGTTGTTAACAATGATGTTCAAAAAAGAAAAGCAGAGATCTGGTAAACAGAAAAATATAAATACAGAAATGTCGTGGTTTGGCCTCAGCCGGCAACAAAGAACCACGCGGCCGCTCACTTAACCCCCCACGGCAGTGGGGAAAAATCAGAAAAAAAGGCAAAACTCATGGGTTGAGATAAAGGCAGCAAAGGAAAAAGGAGCACACCACCAATAACGCTGATGGAGGAATGTACACACACGGTTACTATACCGGACTCTGGGAAGCCCCAACCCGCTCCTAAGCCGCCACTTCCTCCCCCTCCTCCGGCCAGCTCCCCCCCATGGCCTGGGCATGGCGTCACATGGTATGGAATACCTGTGTTCCGGGCCAGAAAATTAACCCTATCCCTGCCGGAACCAGGACAAGAAACTATACTTTAAAAAGAGGAGGTGAGGAGAAGATGACCAAGGCAAATATAGGTCAGGAAGTTTAACTTCAGCTTCTCCAAAACTATTGCTACAAATAATCAAACTCTTTGAAAAACACATACAAAAGCTGCAATGGATTTCCAAGCACCATTCCAACCAATTTTATTCTGAGATAGCACGACAGGCTGACATTTCTTTAGGAATAGGAGAGAGAACGTGCTGGGTTCAATGTGCTAGGCTTTCAACTTAATTCTGCTTCATAGGATACTTTCATAAGCAAGGTATGGAAACATGGTCTTGATGAAATTACTCTAAACTGTGTTCAAACTGGTTGCAACATTGTACACCAAGTGCGGTTGTTAGTGATTACTGACAAACTAAGTTGGATTTAACGTGGCTCCACTGTGATCTGTCATGGGTCAAGTACTGTTCAATATTTTCATTAATGACATTGCTCATGAAAAAAGAGAGTCAATTTACTGAGTTTGTAGGTCATGCCAACTGGGAGATGCAGTAAGCCCTTTGAAAAAAAGGATGAAAATTCAAAATGATGATGACACATTACAGAAGTGATTTGAAATAAGTAAAGACCATTCCAGACAGACAAAAGCAAGATCAATGGCTCAATGTGTTGCATAAATATGCAACAGTTGCACAAATATAAGATGATAAATGACTTAATGGATGGCTGTTTTGTAGAAAAAAAAGGAATGTAACATTGCAGTTGATCACAGGTTAAACATGAGTTGGCAGTGCCATGCTGTTGTGAGAACACATAAATAGGTGTGACAACTCTGAGATAACAACAATGCCCTTCCAACCTACTCAGCAGCAGTGAGACTAGCTTTAGCTACAATATCATGTCCAGCTTTGGACACTGTACTTCAAAACAAAACAAAACTAGGAGCTTGGTAGTGTAGCAAGAAGGGCTAGAGATCTAGTAGGTGTGTTTTATGAGGAAAGATTAGAAAATCGGGGTTATTTTACAGAAAGATGGTAACAGTCTTCAAACATGTAAAAAGTCACCAGAAAGGAGATAAACATTTCCCCATTTCCAGTGAGACAAAAGGAGAAATAACAAGCCTAAACTATAGCAAACAACTTTCGGGTTAGATGTACACAAGAGATTTGTGATGGTACAGATAAGAATCCAAACAATAGACATTTATAAGAACAGGTTAGACCAACATCTTCAGGGAATTTTATAAATGTGGCTGATCATTCCTTTGGGTGAGGGATGGACTGGCATGATCTTAAATCTCTTCCAGCTTGGCTTTTTATGGCTCTGCAATATGTCTTTGCAAGTCATGTAGGTTTTGACAAAACAAGAATGTCTTTATGGAAAAAATGTTTTTTTCAAAATCTTTTGGCCAAGCTGCATGCATTGACAGTTTATAAAGTTGCCTTTTGCTAGGATTTCACTGTTGTATTCAGTCACTTGTTTCTATATTCTGCATGAAATTTTAGGCATTTCTGAGACACAACAGTAGCATATGGACATACCATTTAAATCAGAATACGTGCAAAATTCAAACTGGCCACAGAGGACAAGAGGGAGAACAGATCTGTCATTCATTTAGTGGCCAGCCCAGCCTAAACCACAACAAGGTCACAATGACCTGCTCTGAGGTACGTTTAAGCCTCACCTATCTAACCTGTTAGGTAATTGTTTACTGTGTACTGTTTCCCTGCAGGTGAGTGATAAAGCAAGTTTTAAAAGGAATTAAGAGAGGTTGTTGATGTCATTAGATTGTGTGGAGTGTTAACCTAGATTGGTCTATACTTCTCCACTGGTAGCATCGTGTACTGCAAATAACTGCCTTGCTATCTACAAAAAGATATGATAATTTTTTTCCTGTATGCATTTAACACTTATATAGCCCATCCTGGTGTAGTATCCTAAAACACTTTTCAATCCTGTCCTTGAAATATTGCTGTCAGAAACAAGTACAATTATCCTCTTTTTACACACCATTTATACACAGAAAATAAAGTCAAGTCTGTTTGGTTTTTTTGAGATACTTATGTGCCTGTGTAGACTTGAGCTGAAGCAACTTCCTCAAAGACATATAAATCCTGAATGTGAATGCATCTGCCCTGCACTGGGATTGTTCTTTCATTTAGCTGTCGTGAAACTAAACTACCTAGTGGAGGCACTCTCATTTCTAGTGAAAGGCGTTTGGTTTTGCTGAAAGTGTTAAAAAAAAGGTTTGATTATTTTTGTTTGTTTAAAAAGAAAATTCTTATGAAAACTTGCCGGTCAGTGCAAAATGGACTGTGGTAAATGAATAGTGCAAGATTTTAGCAAAATAAAAATAATAAAGGAAATATGACAAAACCTGAAAAATGCAAAGTAACATAGACATTTCTGGTTCGACAGAAAAGCCCATCCATCCAGTTAATCAGCTGGCCAAGTTGGCTGTTTTTTCAAGAAAAATTAAAACTTTTAGACAACCTCATTCTTCTAGTTGACCAGTGGGAGACAAAGGAACAGAACAAGTTAAAGGAGTTTATGCTTTTTGTTTCTTTTCATATACCATGTGTAGATCATCTCTTTTGCAACCCTCTTTCATTCGCTGGTTTCATTCTCTAGTTTCAGTCTTCAGCTGAGTTCTCAATAAGAAACTAAAAAGAAAAGAAGCTGAGAAATCTTACCCACCACTGAACTTCGATGTAATTGTCAACAAAGCAACAAGAAAGGGAGACCTAGCCATCCAGAATACAGCTGATACAAAGAAAATATATTAGCTGAGTAAAAGAAAATACATCTTCTAAGCTGAGTAATACTTGGTATTTAGGAAGGTAGTTACAAAAGGCTGGCTGCAGCCTACTAAGACTAATCATCTGAGGATCATCTGTAGTCAATGACAGCTTTGTGTTTGCATTTGGGTTTGGGACATGCAGGATGTATGATGCCTATGTTGGGAGAGTCAGCAGACAAACTCATCACGGGTAAACAGCACACTCTGCACAGCACTCCAGGAGGAGTAAAAAACCTATGCAAAACATACTGACTCTGGTGCCAGACCAGATCAGTTTGTAGCAACTGTAGATAAGTGCTAACAACTAATTTACTCAGTACTACTAAGTTAGTCCTACTACTTTGGACAAATCTTTCTCTACCTTGGTGTTTGGAGAAATTCAGCGCAAAATCAAAAGAGAGGATGACCCAAGAGTTAACAAGATGAAATGTCTTATTGAACTTGCCAGACCACAGCAAAAAGGATTTTGGATATCTAGAATGAGTTGGCACCTGGTACTGTCATCCTCAGGCACATAAAATGATGTGGGATTTGGGTGTGTCGGGAAGCAAAGACTGAGCTTCACGCTGCTATCTTCTAAGGATAACTTACTCTCTTCCTGATGCCTAATAGGAACCGCGATATGACTAATCAGACCAAACAAAAGATGTAGAGATCAAACTGCACCATTAATATGCAGTAATGAGATGACTGGAGAAGATCCCTTACATGCAACAGCTTCATTTCCATGCTTAAATGATTTACGTCTTTATTAAGTCCACTTGAATCAGCATTTCACCCAGGGAAATTAAATGGATGTGGAAAAACAGTTGGCATCTTGACCACAAGCTATGCTATGGATGCGGATTTAAATACACAAGCCTGCAGAGTTAGATATTATTAATGAAGGAAATAGAGCAGAAAAACCGTTTGCATATGCTTACTCTTGCCAAAAATGTTACAGAAATCCTGAAAGGTAATGAGTATTTAAAAGATATAAGAAAGCAGAGCAATCACCAAATATAATTTCTCACAGCACTGCTGTTTCACTTCACAAGTAGACTATTGATTTCAGCAATGTAGGAAAGGTGCTTATAATTATGATTCTCACAATTTTAAGACTCTGTTACTTGTTATCTGACATTCTGGGAAATAATTTATAGCTTGTGAATACCCCTGTCCTCCCCTGCTCCAGACCAGAAGCAGTTATGATATTTCAGCATGAAATGTTCTATTTCTAGAAACTGCTCAGGTAAAGTTTTGCTTATGATTTCTCTGTAGATTTCACTATCATTTTAAAATCAGCTCCTGCCTTACCCCTCCTCAACTGCAGGAGACAGGAGGAGGGCTGGAGAGATGGTGCTGGAGATGGTAGTTCTGTTAGTCACCACCTTTGTGCACCAGGGATGATGGGACTGCGCTGGCACCATCCGGCAAGAGTTTTAGTCATTCCTAACAAGAGCTGTGAATTGGAGTTGACTGCTGCAGAGGAAAGACGCCATATCCAAATTACTCACTGCTTAGCTATCCAACACACCCAAGGTTTTCAATTTGTAATAAAAACACATTTTGATCTTGATTCTTTGCAAAGAGGACAATTTGTTAACCATGAACTGATAGGATTGCCTCTTGTCATACTAAATAGTTTAGCTGTGCTTTGAGAGCTTTGTAAATTCATTATGGCACAGAAACTGGAAACTTCTCCTGATTAGAGTTTTCTCTAGCATTTACAGGGAAATCCCCTGAAATCAAAGATGTGATATAACTTTTCAGCACACATTTCAGTTGAATGGTCAGTAAAATGAAGAGTCAGGAAAAATAATAATTAAGAGGCATTTCAAGTTGGTTATGAGAGAAATCTTCACAAACAATTATTTGCATTCATATGAAGTGCTTCAGACTAATATTTATTTAATTATGAACTGATAACAGATTTACTTTGCTGTTGTAAAATGAAATTGCAGAGGCACATGGAGAATCAGTCATCACAACTGACTGAGAAACCTTAAACCCTTCCCAGAAACTGACAAGAAGGGGCACACAGAAATGGCAGGTGATGCACTTTGATATTTGAACTTAAAGCAAACACCCTGAAATGAGTCTTATAGTTGGGATCTGAGTACCTCATGGCTGTCATCACAGCACCCATCACCCATTGAGCCTTGCCTGGCAGAGAACAATGTATTTTACCGATGGCAGATCTGCACGTTTACATGTTTGCACAGGGGATGACAGGGGCTGTCCTGGGCCGCAAGGCAGCACCAGGCCAAGGATGTTCCTCTGGCTTGTTTCTGTTAATCCAATACGTTTCTGTTCATTGTACTGAAGAATACAGTCTAAACAAAAGAACTGGCAAATGAGTGAAATTTATGAGGTAGTTCAAACTAGCAGTGGAAGAATTTTATGAATACATGCAGGTGATCAAGCATTTGAGAGGTTTTCACAAGAAAATGTCAGCAAACCAGGAGGAAAGATTTGGCAAAGGGAGTACAGGTCACTGGGGACCTGCCCAGGAATAATATGTGTATCTCTCTGGCCTTTTGGATGCCTCTGAACAAAATCCCAGCATTAAGTGAGTGCCTGATGGAGGCTGGGCACTTGCTAGTACCACAGCATTTGCTGCAGAGTCCCAGTAGGTCACACAAGCTGTCCCCCTCCCCCAGTGCTTGTTCAGCAGTGCTACGGTCGCTTTTGAATCAAGTGGCCAAAAATAGCTGGAGTTTTTTCCTGACGTGACTTTGTTTCTCTTGGTTTACAGGCTGTAGTCACGCATGCTCTCAGTGGTGACAGAGCACAGCTTTGTGTAGAAGGCATAGCTAATGGCTTTGCCTTGTTGGTCCCTTGTGTTCAGACCATATGTTTCCTTCCACATAAGCTGTGAAATGTTTGGCTGCTCTATTGGTGGCTGGTGCTGTAACCAAATGGTTACCTTGAAATGTGGGTGTTAAACCAAGCACCTGGGAGGTAAAATTTGTCACCTAGTAATCCTCCCCTGTAGTTTCTGTTTATAAAAAAGTAATTTTTTTTATATCTATCATTTTCTTGTCTCTTTATTTTACATGTGGTGATGTTAGAGCTACAGTTTATCTGACAGAAGGCAAAGGCAGGGATTGGGAGAATGAGGTACTGCCCACTGTAGGAGAAGACCAGATCCAAGACCATCTAAGGAACCTGAATGTGCACAAGTCGATGGGACCTGATAAGATTCATCCACGGTCCTGAGGGACTTGGTGGATGAAGCTGCTAAGCCACTAGCCATCATATTTGAGAAGTCATGCTAGGCCGGTGAAGTTCCCACTGACTGGAAAAGGGGAAACATAACGCGACTTAAAAAATGAAAAAAGGAAAATCTGGGGAACTACAGGCCGGTCAGTCTCACCTCTGTGCCTGGCAAGATCATGGAGCAGATCCTCCTGGAAACTCTACTAATGCACATGGAAAATAAGGAGATGATTGGTGGCAGCCAACATGGCTTCACTAAAGGCATATCATGCCTGACAAATTTGGTGGCCCTTTATGAGGGGGTTACAACATTGGTGGATAAGGGAAGAGCAACTGATGTCATCTAACTGGATTTGTGCAAGGCATTTGACGCTGTCCTGCATGACATCCTGGTCTCTAAATTGGAGAGACATGCATTTAACAGATGGACCACACGGTGAATAAGGAACTGGCTGGATGGTCACACTCAAGGAGCTGCAGTCAACGGGTCAATGTCCAAGTGGCAAGCAGTGATGAGTGGTGTTCCTCAGGGGTCAGTACTGGGACTGGAACTATTTAACATCTTTGTTGGCAACATGGATGTTGGGACTGAGTACACCCTCAAAAAGTTTGCTGACGACACCAAGCTGTGTAGAGCGGTCGACATGCCTGAGGGAAGGGATGCCATACAGAGGGACCTGGACAGGCTTAAGAGGTGGGCCTGTGCCAACTTCATGAAGTTCAGCAAGGCCAACAGCAAGGTCCTGCGTGTGTGTTGGGGCAATCCCATGCACAAATGCAGGCTGGGCGGAGAACGGATTGAGAGCAGCCCTGAGGAGAGGGGCTTGTGGGTGTTGGTGGATGAGAAGTTCAACATGAGCTGGCGATGTGCACTTGCAGCCCAGAAGGCCAACTGTATCCTGGGCTGCATCAAAAGAAGCGTGGCCAGCAGGTTGAGGGAGGTGATTCTGCCCCTCTACTCGTCTCTCGTGAGACCGCACCTGGAATACTGTGTCCAGCTCTGGAGCCCCCAATGTAAGAAGGACCTGTTGGAGTGGGTCCAGAGGAGGGCCACAAAGATGATCAGAGGGTTAGAGCATCCCTGCTATAAGGACAAGCTGAGAGAGTTGAGGTTGTTCAGCCTGGAGCAGGGAAGGCTCCAGGGGGACCTTATAGCAGCCTTCCAGTACCTAAGGGGGGGCCTAAAGGAAAGATGGGGAGGGACTCTTTATCAGGGAGTGTAGCGATAGAACAAAGGGTAATGGCTTCAAACTGGAAGAGAGTAGATCTAGATTAGATATTAGGTAGAAATTTTTCACTCTGAGGGTGGTGAGACACTGGAACAGGTTGCCCAGACAGGTGGTAGATGCCCCCTCCCTGGAAGTGTTCAAGGCCAGGTTGGATGGGGCTTTGACCAACCTGGTCTAGTGGAAGGTGTCCCTGCCTATGGCAGAAGAGGCTGGAACTAGATGATCTTTAAGGTCCCTTCCAACTCTAACCATTCTATGATTCCATGATTCTGATTTTATTTGTTTTCCCTCACTGTTCATTAAAAAATAATTATGCATGATTTGTAATATTTGCTGTAGCGTGGGAATATGTATAGTGGCAACAGATCAGACTGAATCTCAGATGAAGCCATCATCCTCAGCTAATGTGTGTGCAAGAAGCATGTAGACAACATTTTCAGCAACAGTTATGTAATGGCCTTTTAAATGTTTTCCATTTATGGTCTCTATTTAATGTACTCTAAGTCACTACGTTTTATTGTAAATCCAAGCCATAACATATACCAGACAGCTCAATCATAAATCAGACCAACCTTTTGTCTTTGTGCATTTCTTCTTTAATGAAATAACAAAATGTCTGTTATCTGCCCTTTTACATGAGACTTGAGAAAATAAATCATTTTGGTTACTGCACAGAACCAGCCAGTTCAGAGAGACTAGATCTTTGCCCATAACAAATGCAACAAAGGTTTAGAAACTCTTTCTTTTAAAAATATTTGCATTCACCTTCTGTGTTATCTGGCTTCAGTCATGACTGAAAGAGAAAACATGGTGGGTAAAACCACTCCTGTAGTATAACTTTCAAACTCTCCAAAGTCAGGAGCCCTGGAAGGCCCTTTTTGCAAGATTTCCATGTGTCTCATTAAAGGAGGCTTGGATTGGTGTCTAAAATAGGATATTTACTGAACTAAGCAAAGCCTTGGCTCTGCTGTAAACAAGTCATACCACAAGTTTCAGCAGTGCGTACTTCCTCATTTATCTCCACTTGAGCGCTTCACTCTGCTCAGCTTTCCCGGTCACCAAGTGCCTAACATACCAATCAAGGATTTATCTTTTTTTGTTAAATGTGTCAATGGTCAGTTACGTTATTTGGGCTCCAGCTTTGGGAGCTGATGCTTTTCCTTCCACCCCTCCTCCCTCTAGGCCCTGCACCAGAGGCATGAACCAGGATGCAAACCACAAAGACAGTGCTGTAGGGTATGTAACCCAAACCCCATGGTTTCCACCAAAGAGCAGCACAGCCCAGCATGGACTGTGACAGGCTATGCAGTGCAGTCACGCCTCTCTGCAACATGCACCCCATACATCTCCCCCAAAAATGAGTGGCAAAAGTGAGTGAGGAACCTGGTGATGCCAGTAAGAGCTGTGTTATTAAGAAAAGCATTGTGGTGCACCAAGGCTCTCCCTATGTCAGAGCCAGCAGGTCCAGCTCAGGTGCGGCTCAGGGCAGGATGCAGCACTGGGGTACCCTGGGTCATGGTGAGCAGCCAGGCTGGGTTCTGGAAGCAGGCTAGCCACAAAATTAGCACAACCCCTCTGCTGAACTGCCTGTGCACAGCGTCCAGTGCAGCGCAAATGCATCCCAAGTGGTTTTACGCTTGCTGCCCAGGGTTGTTTTAGCTCCTAAATTAGTAGGGTTGATCTTTTACATCATTAGATGGATTGCTGCTCAGTGATGTTGTTTCTGGTGTTTGGACTGGCTTGCACATTTTTGCGTGGTGCTGCCTTGCTCTCTGACAGAGAAACTGATCCATCTGATCAGATCTTTGTCCCTATAATGGGACAATGAAAGGCACATGGACAATTACTCCCCTAACTTGCCAATGTAGACAACCCATGTCATAACAGAATATGTCAGCTGGGCGAGGTAACTTTCATTTAGCCTGCTCAGGTATTGGTGGCATTTGAACTGAAGTGTGTGGCCAACAGCCAAACCTACCTGGGAAATAGGGTAAACCCCTGGGCAACTAGCCCATGCAGAGCTCCATGCAAGCACAACTAAACCTGCAAGATCCTAGTGAAAGCAGCTGGAGTCTGTCTCCACTGTGCTGCCTGCTGTACACCCCCGGGATGCACCCCTGGTCCCCAGTGCTCCTGGTGCTGACACTCACGACAGGAAGGCAAGGAACAGCTGAGGTGTGGATCAGCCACCTTGCTTCAACACCAATGGCCAGAGCTCAGCCCGAACCTCTACAACTGCTCTGCAGCTTTTGCCTGTGGTACACCCCACATTCCTCTTTAATGTATTTCTTCCTCATTAGAAGCAACACATTAAAACACAGTAAGACATACAGCGGACCTTAAGCCTCTGCTAGCTAACTGATTATTCGTGTGGGTGCCCTCCTTTTAGCTGCAGGCAGAGCCGGGGACAGAGGTCAGTGCGCTCTGTTGAAAAAAGCACAGATTTTCAACCTCCCAATATTTCAGCCCAAGAGGCTGGTCCCCAGATCTGTTGGGTTAAGGGCACAGTGCAGAGGGAGAGCAGAACTGCTGGGCCTATTTCTGTGTTAATGAAGACAGATTGTACCTTATATTTCTTCTCTGTATTGACTTTATCAGATTGAAATCTGATGGGTCTGGTATATTTGTGAGAGCCTTGTGTGCATTGTTCTGCTGTTTGGTTTTGATAAAACGTGGTATTGTACTTGATGTTCTTTAGCTACGTCAAACCTTGCTTCATGGCTAATGCATGGCATTAGTCCATACCACAAGTTGTGCAACACTTTGCAGCAAAAATATTGATGCTTCTTGGGGATTAAGAGTGTTATTTCAGTGTGAGTTTAATGAAAGAAGGGAAGGCAGAATTGGAGGAAGAATAATTTCACTGCAAAATGTATTTTGGCAAGTTGATGATAAGGAAAAAGCCCCTCTTTCTTTACCCATTCAAGCATTATGCAGTCATCTGTTTCTAGAAGCAAACTGTTGTGGTTTTTTTTTTAATGTTTCAGTTTTAATTTCAAGCTAAAGCAAAACAGTAATGACAAAAAAGCAAAATTTTTTGCCTGGAAGTCCTTCAGAAAGCACATCTAACCAGGGCTAGAGGAGAAAATGATGAGAAATTTTACAGTAACTGGTCTCTCTCCCAGTGGGTATTTCCAGTAAAGTCTCAAGAATTGGGACTATTCAAGCCAGCATGAAGTGTAGAGTGTTTCCCTCACCTGACCAAATTCCTATAATACTGCTGAAATGAATGGGGTGATAGCGGAAGTGGATTTGGTCTGTTCTGCACAAAGCTGACACTTGGACATATCATTCTGAGAAGTTCTGATGGGAAGTAAATGTTTATGGCCTCTGTGGCTATATCTGAGCTGCTAAATTAAACAGTGAAGAAACACTCCTTGCTTGATCTTTTGTGTTATTACACTCTCACAACATCCCTGGCACGTTTTGCTACTTTCTCAAGCAGTTCCCAGCACTTTTTAGGATGAGCCGCTCCCCACTAGCAGCCTGCATGAGGTGAAGGAGTCCTATGGCCCCAGGTCATAAACTGCAGGGTTTAGTTTGCCTGCAGGAGCACAGTGACAGGATTTGCAAACTGAGTGGGCTTCGTGGTCCTGGGGAAGCAGGGGTGACAAAACCAGCTGGCACTTGGGCACCCCAGGCTGAAGGCTGCCTTTTCAGCTGAGCCCTTGCTGAGCTTGTAGCACTGAGGTTTTGGCCTTTATGGCAAGAATGTGAGGTTCATTTTCCCTGCAAAGTGCAAAGCTTCTTCTTGCCCTGGTGGTGCCGAATTTATTCTGTTCCTTGTATTTCCTAGCCAAGGATGCCCCCACACTCTGGAGAGCAAGAACCAACACAGGTGAAACGGTCCTGCTTACAGGAGAATTGCTGCCTCCATTTGTCTAGATAGCAGCAAGTAATGCTCTCACATCCACCCTTTGGACTCTGATTCATGAGCTCTAACCATTCATGCTGGGCTGATGGAACTGATTAGCAGCATGATGGGCTGCCACACCTGTCTGCCAGGGGTTATTGCCCTGCAACCAGGGTGATGACAAGGCAGAGTATCATCTTCTGATGCTCTCTAGGTCACAGGCTGATAAATGCACACAAATTGCTCTTTTGCTTTTGGTTTGTGTTACTCTGCCTTGAAACGTGGCAATGTGTGGCAGTGATTCATGACACCTCAGCTACAGCTAAATAAAAATGGAAATTTTATTTCCAGCATAAATTCTTTGAGACTGATTCTGGTTTTTAATTTATTTATTTTTTTCACAGAGCCCAGTCCCTACTAAGACTGGAAGTTGCTATTCTGATATTAGCACTACTACTATTAACCACAACAATAACAGCAGTAGGTACCTACATGAACCAGACAATGAGTTTATCACGCAATGCAAATAGTTATGTCATACAGCTTAAATGCCTTCACTCCAGCTAAAAACTGGACCTTTGGCTTTCTCCCACAGTATTTCTAAATATCCACAGAATAGCTTCAGGGGCAGAGCACTGCATGTCAGCCCAGAGCCGGGCTGTCCAAATTGAGCAGGTAAAAGACACTTAGGCAACAATTTATTCCAGTGAGATCACTCCATCTCACTCTAAAACCAATGCATACATATTAGAGGAATTTCTACCCACCAGAATTTGCATGTGGTGTTTTTGCTTATTAAATTCCCAAGTCCTCGGGTCATCATTTGCATCGTGTATCTTCTTCTCTTGGTTTGACAATGTTGCAGTATGAAAACACTAAAGCTAATTGTTCTGCTATTACAAAGGCCTCTTGAAACAAAGCAGGTTTAGAGGATAATTCAGAGCAGGTCCTCAGTATATGGGAAGCTCAGGTGTCCGAGTAACACAAGGTTACCAGTTCTGCTATTGGTTACATTAGTCTCTAGATGTTTCAAGCCTTCATAAATAGGCAGCTTAAACAACCTCCATATCTTCCATATCTAATCTTATAAGCATTAATTTATGTTTTGCATAACTATGCATGTTTTACTGGAAGTAGGTCTGCCTTTATTTTACTGACACTGTTTTACAGCTGTTAGTATCTCTAGGGACATAGATTCAAAGCTGTGTTTAAGCACTGCAGATAAATTGTGTTGAAAAGATGAAGGGAGCAAATCCTATAATCTTCTCAGGTCATACATAATTTTTTTTTTTTTTTGTAGGATGCTGTAATCCATCCTACTGAATTTAAGAGAACGATATTGCTGTAGCAGAGCTTCATAAATTTTTAAAGTTTTTACAGAAAGGTTAGCCATGAAATTCTACAGAATTTCCAGGAGGAAAATGAGAATATATGCCTTTATTATGACTATTTATCCCCAGGCTGTAGTAAAAACTTTAGCCAGTGAAAGGAGAGAAAGCGGAACATCTCATTACAGATTACTTGCAAGATCTGCCCTTTTCCTTTAGCTGAAACTGTTAATTGGTGGCAAAGAAAAGCAAGCAAGGCTGCAGTGGAGTCAGATATAGAAGCAACCATATCAAGGGCCACTGCTTTTTTAAAAGTAACCTCTATATTCATATGACATAAAGGATTTTTAAGGATAAGCTTTGATTTGTTCCAGGGATCTTTGTAGCTGTAATCAAAACGGAACAAATCTAGGAAAGTCAGAAACATTACTGTAAATTATTCATGAAATACTGAAGCTAAACAAGGTGGAAAATAATTGTAGAAATCAATATGAAGGGAGTTTGGGGTGGGTGAGGTTGTGTTTACATACATTAAAAATATCTTTCTCTTCTTCAATAAAATGTGAGTAACATAGGACAAAGGAAAAACTAACTACAATGTGCCAGTTCCAAAACAGATCCTGCAGAAGTCGTGCCATGATTTTACCCTGAAAGAAAAGCTGGAATATCCGTGTCAAAGCTAGTCTGTGAAATTTAGTGTTTTATTCAGATGGACATTCCAGAAAAATTACTTTCACATAATACCTGAATATTTCAGCTACAAATGCATTGGTAACTATAGCAATACCCAATTACAGCATTCGATAGTCAAGCAACATTATTTTATGGTAATTACCTTTTATAGCAATTCCTTGGTGTTCGTTTTATGTTTACTTTAAAGCAGGCTTATAATAAAGCATGCTCATAATGGCATGACCTTTTATAATTATTTATATTTACATACTGGACCTCATCAAGGCAAAAAAAACCCCAACAAGCTAAGAGAAATAGTCATACTTAGCAGCAGAATGGGTAGGGGAAGTAATAATAAAAAAAAAAAAAAAAAAAAGACAATATTTTAAAAAAGACAAAATCACATGGAAATGAACACTGATCACTCTTTCTGCTGTGATGCCCAGACGAATAAACAAGAATTACTTTCCTCTTTTTTCATTAACAGACTGTTTTGCAGAATTATATGTGTTTGGTTCATTACCAAATTGTGAGCTGTAAATAAGTATTTCCTAGGTGCTCTGCAATGACCTGGTAATTCATAGTGTTGTAGTGTTAAGCCNNNCCCGGTGTATATACGCTTGCAGTGCAGTCAGAGTTAGCAGCTAACTGATGGAGTAAATGAGCTGCAATTACTGCGTGTGAAGAGTTAAGGAGAGTTGTTAATACACTCCACAGTCATCATTTAGCATACTACTCAATTATGTACCTGTGTAGAGCCCGATCTGCAGATAAGTTTTGTGGATCATTTCTCTTTTTTAAAGGCCTGCTAATTTAGCATTCCTTCATTGATACAGTTGATCTCAATAAAAATTCATGGTAAGAATTTGGTAGAAATGATAACTAATTGCGTAATGCTTTTGGCTTATGCATTTATATTGCATACAGCAGTTCCTACTTTCTAACTACCAGTTAGGAAAGATATGTGCATGATGTGAATGGGTGTATTTATTCACAATTTTAAGGAAGTTTTTAGAAAGGAATTCAAATATTTATACTAGTTTTCGGAACATCATAAAGTTAGGTTTCTTAATAAATAGCTTGTTTTCTTTCTAGAGGTTATGAATCACATTTTATGTTTCTTTACTACCTAGAAGTAGTTCATGAATAATCAGTCATGCAAAGCTATCACACTTGGTTAAATAGCTCAGTCCTGGTTTTACTGCTTCAGTCCTTTATATCATTAATTACATTTATTTAGCTGATATAAATCACCCTAGAACACATGGTTTCCTAAGCAGCCGTATTTCTGCATTTATTCTGCTGAGTACTGATTGCACTTCTGGTTGAAGTGCAAAACACAACAACCGTATCTCTTTTTCTTTGGCATGGTTATGGAAATCTTTTCCGTACTTCTTAATTCTTTTATCTAGAAAGAACTTGTTCTTTCCCCTCCTGCTCCTTCTTAGACATATTTCACTGCATTGGTGTTCTTGCTTAGTTGCCTTCTCATATAGGTACACACATATTTTTTTTATGCAAAGTCCCTTGTAAGAATATGTCATCTTTTTCAGCACCTTCACTACTGGAACAAACTGCCTTGGATATGCAGTCCAAAATGCGTTAATGAATTCTTCTCTCCTATTTGCAATAGGATCTGTACTCCTCCATGCCTAAAGAGCTTTAACTCCAAAACTGCCCCACACAGCCAGTCTCTAGCTGACAAGAAGATACTCTGTATTTAAGAAAGCAATTCTCTCAGAAGAAGTTTGATAACTTCAAACATAAACAACATTACTGTCATAATAAATACCTGAAAAAGCCACTTGGCAATCTAACCTACTCAATCTGGTAGTTGTAATGAAAAAGTGTTGATGGGTTAAACTCATAGTAACTAGAAAAGCCAGCCAATGGCTGCCAAAAACACTCTCAGGCTAATGTGAATGTCACTTTCCACTTATTTTCTCATAATCTAGCTGTCACAGTGGACAAACAGATTTGCTATAATGGCTAGTGTCTGCAGATTAAATGTGATTAATTCTCCAAAATGAAAGGAGTGCATCTTCATAAAAAAAGTTCATTAGGCTTTAACAATTGTTTTGCAAATCTCCAAAGGAAAGAAGAACAAAAAACCAAAGGAGATAAACTAGTCAGATTACTTCAGGATGATAATTTAGTTAGATCTATTACTTAAATTACCTCCTCTTTTTTTGAATATGTTTCAACATCTGCTCAAGGACTACAGCCTATTGTATGTGTATACATGAATATAAACAAATTACTGTAGCTGAGAAGATTAATTCAGGTGTCCTGTATGTGTGATTCTGTAACAGACTTGTGACCAAGGACAAAGTATTTCATGTTTCTGTATTTTGGAGAAAGTGTATGTGAGGATTCAGACAAGCTTTATCTCTCACTTCTTCCCTGTCCCCTCAAGCTTTCATCATTTTCAAAATTTTCCCTTGAAACTTCCAGTTGTGAGTAATATGGCAACATCTATAAAAACAATACCTGCCGTGAAAGTACCTGCTAAGGGATAGCTGCACCAAGTCATTAGTACCCTAAGCTTCTGATGCATCATCTGACATCAGTGATGCCTGCAATCAGACTGGCAGAGGCTGTTGTTCTGGCTCGTCTTGCTTTTTCAAATTCTTCTTTGCATGTTCACTGCCAACTGTACAAAACTGATACGCCTTTTTGATGAAACAAAGGAAATATTATTGGACAAGCTGCTGATAACAATATGTTGTTATTTGCATATCTAAGTGCTGGCTTGTGAGTAAGCACTGTAGGCCTGGGAATGGGTGGGTTTCTGTTAAGAGTGACTCAGACTGTAGCTTTGCCTAGTACAGGAGCTTTAGTGAATAATAATCACCAAGTATCCTCTCATTGTATGTAAACATACAGGTAGGAGCCACTCTTTCCAGTCCAGGGAAACCTTCAACACTCAGTATAGATATGAAAAAACAAGCTTTTGCTCTAAAGTTAATTTTTCTTGGTGTTCTGTAAAAACATCAGTAATTTTTATCACAGAAAGTTCCATGAAATTTTCACAGAGGTTTTTAACCAAGTTTGGAGTTTCTGATACCGAAAATTGTTAAGACTTATGACCCCACTCGAGTCTGCTTCTTCGATTTTTCTAATGCAAATGTGTCATCTTCTCCAGGCCTCAGACAATGCAGCTAATATTTGTGCCCCAATCTGAATATATTACCCCTTTCATTGGGATCTAGTTCCAATGTTTTCCCCTTCTTTCTCTTCTGTACCTACCTACTTACCTTACCTGCCTTTTATAGCATTGCGCCTCCACCTTTTTAGTGATAAATATCAATGTCACCCCCAGCTCCCCTCCTCCAGGAGGACTTTGCTAACAAGTTGATAAAGCTGCTGTCTTGCACATTATACCTGGTATACCAGTGCTAATAGTGCAGGGCTAGGGTGCTATACACCTACTGCTTATTTATTCCCTCCAAACTAAAGCATGCACTTGGGAGTCAGCCTGGATGAAACAGCTCCAGGTACCTACCCATTGAAGGGAAAATCCTAGGTAAAAATCAAAATGCCACAAACTCTTTATGACCTGTAGACCTGTTCCTTGCATAACAGGTGCTTCCAACACTGGAACTTCAGGTGCTTTTTGCACTGTTCCAGGCTTTGGAGATGGTCCAAAGCTGCTCTTGGAAGACCCTGGTGAGACATAGATGTATTTTACATGCAATGAGCCATCGTATCACTTGTTGCAGTGTCTCTGAACTCCATCATTTCCTGAAAAAAGGGGTGCTTCCTTCCAGGTCCTCTGATGGATGAAGACCTTTCTCAAGCTCTCCGCCCACAGAAGAAATTAATTTGGAAAGTGTAGGCAGTGAGGCATGAGAGAAAACTCTCCTGCCCCGCATTTAGTTGAGGAGCAGGTGCTTCCTGTGCCATGCCTGGACACAGACAGAGGAACACGAGTTCCATGGCCCCATCACACCCACACCGCTCCAGGTTGTGGGACTGGGACATGATAGTGATATGCAGGGGGCAGGACATACCTGGGTTTCACCCTGATGTGAATTTGTATGCATGTAGCAGTGTCTGTAATCAGATTTGAAGGCTCAGAAGTTCCCTGACTCCCAGTGCATGCTTTACCTTCAGAAAAGCTGTCCAAGGATGTTATTAAGGAATCCTGGAACAGTGGGGGTTGTGCTCATGTTGATGAATACCAAGCCATGGAGATGACCTATCTGGGACATTTTAGAAAGCACAAGAAGCAAGAGAGAAAGGGATAAATAAAGAATGGAAGCAAAGCAGCTGTGTGCAAATACTCAAGTCGGTGGCTGGACCTTCTCCCCTGTGTTTGTAGTTCATGCAATACCCAGATTTTTCCACTGGCATGCTCACTGTAAGAGTGCTGGTGTAAAAATGGGACCTGGGTTGTTGTATAAGTGCTGCATAGTATAAATATTTATGATGAATCTGTGGGAGATAATTCCTGCCCTTGGTCTAATAATGTTAATCACCTTCTTACGGGCTGTTCAGCTCTTCATCTTTCCAAAATGCCAGAGCAATTTTGAAAAGTTGCTATATGAGCAGTTTTACTGATAATCCTAGAAAGAAGTGAGAGTATTAGGCAGTTGATGGACATCTCTGTTTAGCAGTGTTCCTTTTAAGAGATGAGAGAGAGCTGCTGTGCAGGGGTGGTTGTGAAGCAGATGATAGCTCTAACCAGGAGTGAGTGCTCCATGCTTCTCCGGTGTGTGTGCTGAATGCTGAAGGGTGCTGAGAGCCAAGTACTCCTGAATTCTCCTCTCTGCTGTGATCCAAAGCATGCCATTTTCAAGGTGCCCTGCAGGTCCCCCTCTGCTAAGGCTGTGGGAACAACTGGAAAGCTGAGTTTTCAGAGCTCTGCAGAGGGCAATCCGACAGGCAGCAGCATAGGTGCACCCATCCTGTTCCCTGGTGAGCTTGTAGGCGGTAGGGTATGAACGCTCTGACCTGGTTTGCAGGCAAGATTGAGTATGTGATGATGCCCTCTAGTGACTTCCCAAAGAGAAAATAGGGAATGTTTTTCATCTCATATAAGACCTATGATGACAAAGAATTCAGGTCCTCAGTCTTTATTTTTTCTGTCTGACTGAACACAATTATTTTATTTATTGCCAGCAGCACGTTAAATTGTTCCAACGTAAGAAGAACTTTGTGAAATATTGGGCTTGGTACAGTTTGAGTTTTATCTCTCAAGCCTTTTTGTTAAAGAAATCTGCTCTACTAGAGTAGAGTTTGCATAAAAGAAAATACACAGCTATACTAGTCCTCTTTAAATAAGGAAAGACCTTTTTATAATACAAGGGCTATGTTTTCATACAAACCTGCTTAGTCATACTATGACTGTTTCCTTCCCATGTGCATACTTGAAACTCAGGTTAAAAAATATAGTAACTGTGTTTATTCCCTGCACTCACTTAGTGGACCTTGCTTAACTTTTTGGGATGCCTTCACAATTTCTTTTTTTTTTTGCAGCTGACTTAGGTGGAATTTGGATCAGACATTTTATAAAGATAATGTTAGTTACGCAGGCAGTGTTTTCTGAATAGAGACGATGAGTCACTTGTTAGGAGTGCAGAAATGATGGCTATAAATAGTTGACGATCACCAGGTTTTCATTCAAGGGAGCCCTGATCCACTCACCCTTTCCCTTTGCTATGCTCTTAGCGTATGCTGAATCCATCCATTCTGCAGATGATCTTGCTTGCTCCCACACTCCCATGTCTGTGCAGCTTTTCTTGTTTCCCCCATAAATGAGTATTACAATTTTTAAAGCACTGTTTCCATTCACTTACTATCTCTAAAAGAGCGTCTTCTGTGAGATTTATCACATGTACACATACTAGTCAACTATCATTCTTGGATTACAATCAGAGTTTTGCTGTTTGGTATCCCTTCTGTTAGGAAGAGAGCTCTTTGACGGAAGAACTTTTTTCTTTTTTTTTCTTTCTTTTTTGGTGTGTGTGCTCTTATTACTGAAAATATGTCAATGCTAAATAAAAATTTCCAAATCATCTCAAGTCCAAAAAGTCTAGTAGTTTCCCTGGTTGTTTCACCGTGGTTGTTCATGGCTTTATTTAACCTCAATCTGAGATGAAAGAACAGGAGAATGAGAAGGGTAAAATAAACCCTTTGTGCTCAGCAAAGGAGACACCACCCTACACCTTTAGTGCCTCCTACTTATTCCCAGAACACATGAAAATGGCCAAACATATAGTAAACATAAGTATTTTACCTTGTACCAAATCTACATCCTCCTTGTTTGTTTCACTCCTTGTGTCTTCAAATACGTAGCCTGCAGGATCTCTAGGCAAGGACTGTCCTGCTCTGTGCGTTATACCCAGCCCAGAGTGGCCCTCAGCCCTAGCTGTGGCTTCTAGATCAACACTGTACCAGTGGGTGGTGGATGAGTTTGTGAGGGCTGCATGCATCCTACAGGCAAAGTGAGGAGCGGTAAGTATTACAGGTGGGAGAGGCGAGAAGAGTTGCAAAACGGGAAGGGGAACAGAGGCAATAGATTGAAAAATGTAGGCAAAAGAGAGAGATACATTGGTCTTCCAATTCAGCCAGGTTCTTTGTATCTCAATACTGCTCCCAAAAGCTGAGAAGCAGAGGCATCATGTTTGCAAGGGTGAACGGAAAAAAGGGAAATAAAGGAGGAAAGAAATAGAACAGTGTGTTGGAAATGGGGCAGACAAAAAATAGGTATGTGTCACAAGATACTCAAGCATTTTATCTTTGTTGTCACTTGCCAAGTGACTGTTTCAAATAATCAGAGGGTAATAATTAGATTAGCAACAAGAATTCAGTGGGTGGAAAAGGGGGGCAACCTGCTTGTATTATGCACGTCAGCACATATGACTTCTGTGCTAATTCAAGGTGTCTGTTTGGCCAGTCCTGGGTGTTCCTTCAAGCTGACAGAAAAGTGCTTTGGGTGGAAACAGATGTACTTAATTAGAAGCAACACCAATCTGTATTTCACTACTTACAGATCTCGATTAGAAGAGGCTTAAAAATGTGCTAGACCCTGTACTAATATGTCCTGTATGAACAGGGTATCATGTCTGCAGAACCTCCCTTCTGAGAGGATGAAGTGAAGAGTGAAACACGGGGAGGTGTCTCTGTTCATTTGGTATTTGGTGTCCACAAGTAAGACTGTCAATTATCTAAGTTAGTCTTATGCTTTGTTTATACTTTTTTTTTTTTTTGGTGTAGGGGCTGTCTGTTTGTTATGTACACAAATCCTTTAAAAAACTAAGGCCCTACCTTGTTGGTACTAATTCAATTTTTTTCATTAGTACCTTTTTATGCACAGGTTATTTTTATATATAGATAATGTTTCTGAAAAATGGAGTGAGTTCATACAGTACTGGAGGAGGACAAAGCAAGCCTCTGCTGATGAGTTTGAATGAGCAGGTCTCTTTAGGACATAAGTCACACAAACCTACGACAGTAATATATGGTCTTACTGGCCTTTCTGTTTGCACTTGTGGACATTCCTTCAGTAATTGCGCTGCCTGATTCTCCCCTATGGAAGAACATCCTTTTAGGGTGTGCCTTGCCATCAATAGAGGATTGTTTCAATACTGTAAACTTGCCAGATACTGCGAAACAAAACTATAACCTCTGCTGTTCTTGTCACCAGGCTTATCAGAAGTTCAGTCCCTCAGTTTCCAGCACAGAATTGGGTCAGTTTCTTTTAATAAGGAGCATTTGTTTTTATTTTTTCCTTCCTTTGGTCCTTTGAATGTCAGGAAAGTAACTCTTTTTTGCATTATAGTGATTATTTAATTACCAATTCTTCACAATTGCATTTTTCCCCCTATTGTCTATATTGTGAGTAGTTTGACTTGCTTACTTTTTGGGTCTCTGCTACTTCCTACACAGGGTAACTGATATCAGTTTTAACCTTTAGCATTTTATGCTTTTGGATCTACAGTTACTTTTATTGGTTAAAGTTCCTTTGATTATTTCAATCACGTGCTGCACTCTGCCAAGGTAAAATAATATAGGAAATAAATTCAAAATTTTGGAAACTAAGGAAAGTCCAGCTGACCATATTATTTATATAATACTCTGCTTTTTCAAGATGCAGTTCACATAACAACTAGAATTCCAAATATTTCTATTTTTTAAAAAAAATTATTATTTCTTACTGTTCTTGCTCTGGCTATAATGATGGAGGAATACAGAACGATATGATGGTGCTTGCACTATAGTTTATATTCTAAGCCTGAGATAAGAAATGCCAGTGGGTCACAGAAGAAGAAAATTACAAAATGCCATCAATGTAAACATTATTTTCTTCTGTAGGCATTGCAGCTAAGGAAGATAAATTAAACTCTTGTGAATGAATGAGTTTTTTTATTTATGCTTTTTCTTCAAGTTGTATCTGAAAAAGCTGAATAGATAAGAGGAGCTTATCACCTTTCCAAGGGAATCAACACTCAGGAATGGCTGGCGCCTACATTTAAGCAAGTCGTTCTTTGCCTATTGTTGATATATCACAGAAAGACTGAAAGGAATAGGTCTGTGCAGGTAGAACTGGGAGCAGAGTTTGGCTGCAAAGCCTTGATGGCTGGTGACGGAACACAGAAGGGCAAGAATCTGTGTTGTATTTGCATAACTGACAGTTGAAAAAACCAACGCTTTCAATTATAAACTAAAAAGTGCACCAGAAACACTGAGAGCGATTCCTTTAATCCTACACTTTCAGTCACATGATGGGACAGGACCACACTTTGAGGCAATCTGATTTTCTTCCCATAGATTTAGGATTCTGCTGCAATTCCCTAATGGCTGTGGAATGTTGGTAATAACAAGCAGGTCATTATCACTCCATCTGGATTGTACAGTACTAGAATAGTTTGCATTTCTTTAATCTCATTTACCATGGGGAATTTAGACATAACCTGACTGGTGAACCTACATGACTAATTTTCCCTTTTTAGGAGTGCAGAAATTGAGACAAACGGTGCTGGTATTTTTTTTCCTCCATGCTGTACAGACTAGGAAAGCCTGAGATTGGAACAGGGTCTTAAATCCTTAAATTCCTGAAGGGTTAATTACTTTAACCCCTAAACTATATGTACAGCTTGCACAAAAATCTTCATTCTCATTTGCTGTGTCTTGGGCATACTCTGAAGCAATTCATAGCAGAAACTTCTTTAATGTTGCAACACAGAACAAGTTTTCTCAAGCTTCAAAATACATTGCATTTTTAAGAAATACATAAGAATTTTTATGAATACTGAGAACATACATAACCTTTTATTCCCAAGACCTGCTCTGTGAATACTCTTACAGCTAGCATTGTTATTTGAGCAGTCAGTTCATAGTTCTATCATTTCTTCTAGGGTCTACTTCTGTAGCACATAGAATTCACATGCTTCTTAGCTGATGGTTTTGACTACACTGTAAGACAGCAAAAGATTTGAACCAAAGCTTATTTGAACCATGTCAAACTTTTAATGTTATAAAATCCATAGATTATTTCTAAACACTACTTTCTTTTGAGCAAAATATAGTAGGATCTTTACAATGAAATGTAGGATTTCAGTTTCTCAGAATTAAGATTTGAGAAAGCTGTTGGCTTTTCCACTTCTCTGATAGGTGGGATTTACAGTTCAAGTGAAAGTGTGTCATGCTGACTGTTTTTAAATGCTTTATTATTTATATCTCCTTTTTTCCCACTCACAACAGAGAAATACATGTAATAGAGCAGAGTGGTCTCAATGGTGATTACCAGACATTGGCAGAGAAAGAACTGAATATATTAAGGACAAGAGGACCATATGTACGGCTTGAACTCTCTCTGTGACATGCTTTTACCATGTTAAGGTGCAAGGAATGGGAAGCAGAATGACAGTCTCTCCCTTTGCATGCAAGTGTGCAAACAACTACATACACTGTGTTTAGAAGGAAGAGAAAACTTCATAATTACATGGGTATTCTGTTTCCCAGCAGCACAGTAATTCCAATAGCGCATTATACAGTATGACCCTAAAAGAAGTAACTTTCTGTCTGAAGTAGCTGGTGAGAGCTCAGGACCCTGGAGGAGCCTATATTTTCTATCACACTCTCCCCTCCTTGTTATTCTGAAGGAGGTGTACTGAAATGACCAACTCATTTCTCACAATCTATGACCCATCTGATGATCGCTACTGACCTTGACTAGACCGGAATGATTATTTAGCCATTTAGCTGTGGGAGATAACGTTAGTTCAAGGGCTTGGCCATACTTCATCAGTTTCCAGGCTACTGCGTGTAGGCATGATGAACCTATCACAGCTGTGGTTTAATGGGTATAAACAATTAAGTAATTATAAATCAATGAGCTCTGTAATTCTGGTATTATAATAATTACATTTGAAAAGGCGCTACTTAGTTACAACTTAGGGATTATTTACAGGCAATAATTAAGGTCAAACTGACTTCCTCCTGTTACACAGAATATTTGTATGAGCAGTATGTCAAACAATAATTAATTTAAGGCAAACCTAATTGGCTAGTGTACTGAAGTGTGTCATTATCCTAGAGAATACGCTCTTGCATCTATCACTGATTGTATTTTAAAGAGAAAAGACATCATTTTTTAAATAAAAATGCCAATTGTCTTAATATATTACTTTTCACTTAGAATGGTATCATTTTCTTAAGGGTTTTTTTACTCAGCCCACATGAAAAGGAATAAAGTAACAGGAAAAATAGTATGGCACATTCCATGTATGAAGCAATCCTATGAAGAAAGAATAGATGGGAAAAATTAGTGCAATCATTTTATGGGATTATTCTCCGCAGTATATTTCCCAGTGCTTTGTCTGGTCTAGTTTGCAAAGATGCAAATTATGTTGTTTTTATTGCTTCCCTTAGGGGAGATTATTCCAGTCTAATAACACTCACAGTTAGGAAATTTTACTGATGTTCAAACTGTTTTTCTTTACCTGACTTTACCCCATTGCTCCTAGTTGTAAACTCCCACAGGCAATTCAGAATAGTTCCTCTCCTTCCTGGGTGTTCTGAGCCAAGCAATACACAAGTATTTCGTTTAATCTTTCATCAAAGTCTACCTAAATGATGGACGTTTGGGCCTTGGAGAGCCTCCAAGTTTGAACACAGCCTCTGATCATGGCCCTGTGTCCACATGCATGTCGGTGCATGGACACACATATGGTTTACTCATGTGCACAGACATGTGTACTCATAAAATATTTACTCCAGACAAGCCCCCCACGGTACCCACTGACTGATGAAGCATTCTCTTGCAAATGGATTTCTTTTCCAATTAGAAGAAAAGTCATCTCCAAGGCTGGGAGCCTTGAGAAAAGGTGAATTCACGGGGTCAGCACAGAGTTATAAAGGTGAGAAGGGACGCCAGGAGGTCTCCGGTCTGACCCTCATTGCAGAGAAGGGTGAACTATGAATGCAGACAATGTCGTACAGGGCTTTGACTAGTTGGGTCTCGAAAACCCGCAAGGACACATGTTCCCCAACCTTTCTTGGTGACCTGTTCAAACACTCCATCTTCTCATTGAAATATTTTTTCCTTTATACCCAGTCAGAAAGTAATCTTGTACTTGGTAGTCTTCTGACATTCATTTTATGTTTGATGTACACATTTCAGCAGAAACAGCAGCTGTGAAAGGTGACATCATGAAAAGTGTTTCATGAGCTTTAAAAGGCAGCACAGACTTCTCCAGTTTTGGGTCAGAAGAACATTGTCAATTTACCTTCCCTCTCTGGGTTTTGCTTTCCTGTTCACTTCAGTTGTTTAATGATAAACCTGAAAATCTTGAGAAGGTATGCTTAAAATTATCTTGTGTTGAAACACTTTAGAGTTTAGTCATATTGTGAGAGTCATTTCATAAAATGTTAAAAAGTTTCTGCTGTTTGATGAAATACCTGACATTATATGACCTTCAGTAGTCACACTGTGCAGACTTTCTGCATTATCCGTATTAAAAGTGAAAGCTTCCACAGGAAATACCCTTCTTCCTGGTCACAGTACCTACATCAGATCACCTCAGTGACATCTCCTAAGGGGATTAATTTTCAGACCCTGGTGATAAAACAAACTCTGTTGCCATGACCCCATGCTTCATTCCTGCTCACTGTTCCTCTGTGTTCTCTGCACTCCTACTGCTGAACAGGCAGAGAGCCTTCCCCAGCTCCATCTCACTAGTGCAAACCTTCTCCCCTTTTTCATCTCCGTTGGCACTGGATAATTCAGCTACCTATTGGTGCCCCTCCCTGAAATATATCAATATATCTCATAGTTCTGACAGACTTGATTATCACCTTGGAATTGCACTCCTCCCAGCTGGTGGTGTCACTAATAAAGAGATAATATCCATCCTTTTCGCAACAATAAATGTAGTGAACATCTATTTTATTATTGTTTTTTTAGCTAACAAGCTCTAGTTCTTGCAGTCTTTTGAAGACCCCTGCCCCTTCTTGCTCTCCTCTATGTCACTTCCAGAAGCCATATTTGTTAAAGTGGGGTTTCCCATCCTAGGCTCAGTATTCCAGCTAAAGTCTTACTAACACTAAAAACAAATATTTCATGTTTGTCAAGCTATGCTTTAAACATCCAAGGGTGATGTTAGCCTCTCATTTTTTTGTTGTGACAGCATAATGTTTACTCAAGTACAGCCTGTGCTTAGATAGATCCCCTGCCTCCATGTACTCAAAATCAGCTTCTGGACAGTCATTCCCCATTCTGTTTTTGTACAGTTGAACACATCTGTGTGAGTGTAGCATTTTCCACTTGACACTGTTATTAAATTTTATTATATTTTTCTTCCAATTTCTTGAATTTTCTCATTGATAACTACAACAGTCAGCATTGTTTTCTGAGGCTGTTCTCTATTTTATTCAGAAGTAAGGGTTTAGTAAAATGTAGTTGTGCTACTCCAGAAACCAACAGAACAATTTGATTAACACATCAGATATAATTCTGTTTTGTAAAAGTCACAGTATTTGTAGTGGGGAAAATAGGCATTAGTTTAGGAAGAGGTATAGGTGAAAAGGGAAGAAAATAGAATGCCTGTTTTATAAATAGATGCAATGGAAAAATGACATGTTCTTATGATATAACGTTTCCAAAAACAAATGATTAAGTATTTCATACAAAAGCTACCTAGGAAGCCATTTCAAAAATAACAAAATGAAAGACATGTTCCAAAGTGACTGCGTTTGTTTTTCATTTAACAAAAAATCAGGTTTACAGTAAGATTATTTTTAAGAGATCTACAGATACATATAAACCCCAAAATAATAACTGAGGGATACTGTGATAACCTTTAGCAGAAATATTTCAAAGAGGACAGGCTTTTCGAAAAACTTGTCTTAATTTTAAGAACCAAAACAACTAGCAGCATTCTTAGAAACTTTTAACATGCATGGCTTTGAGCACTTCTGAAAATTTGCCTATAGAGGTGGATGCCGAGCACTTGAAAAAATTATCCTTGAGCTCTTTGGAAAATCTGGCTACGTTTTAGACAAATGCCTGTTCTATGATCTCTTGCTCTTTGATATACCAAAGCTTCACATTGCTATTTGATGAACTGCTTGTTGACAGATATCTATCAGTTTTTAGCTGGCTTAAAAAAAAAAGAAAATAAGTGGGGGAGGGGAATCTTGGATTTTGTAGAGATGTAGCTAAACTTTATTTTTAGAGACAAAGTCAAACAGCCAGACAAACAATCAATTAAATTTCTCAGTCCCCTGAGAGGATCTGGAGAATACAGTCCAAGAGCAGGCCTGCAGAGTCTTTCTTGCACTCCAATCATTAAGGCTTCATGGTTTTACTGAGTTACGGAGAAATGTTTGCACATATTTTTCCACCATCAAATGGGGAGAAGACACAACAACCTCTTATGTTGATGCAGGGAATGATTAGCCAGTTTGGAAAGTACGTTACAGGTAAGTACCATAACTAATCCCACTGCAGAATAAATTGTTACTAATAAAAAAATAATAAGAGTATGTACACTTGGATCTATCCAATATTTCACAAGAGTTAATTTTTAAATATCACACACAATTGCTATATTAATCTAAGTTTAATGTAGCACCCACTTACTAAGGTTTCTGGATAACATTCATTTGTTTCATGTATACATTTTGACACAATACTTCATTCTTATTTTCAGTCCTGCTAGTTTTAATGTTAACCTGGGAGTTCTTTTCCAGTCTCCCACCCTCTGAAGAGGATCTAAAGTGAACATACAGAATATGTGTTCTTGGAAAATTCCTTATGTATTTAACTGACAATTAAAATTCACTGGTAAAGGCTCTAACCACACAACCCAAGTTGCAGTAGGCAAAGGCAGGGATGGGGAGAATGACGTACCGCCCACTGTAGGAGAAGGCCAGGCCTGACAACAGGTGAGGAACCTGAAGGTGCAAAAGTCCATGGGACCTGATGAGATTCATCCACGGTCCTGAGGGAACTGGCAGTTGAAATTGCCAAGCCACCAGCCATCATACTTGAGAAATTGTGGAAGTCTGGTGAAGTTCCCACTGACTGGAAAATGGGAAACATAACCCCCATTCTTAAAAAGGGAAAAAAACAAGACACAGGGAACTACAGGCCTATCAGTCTCACCTCTGTGCCTGGCAAGGTCCTCCTGGAAACTCCACTAAGGCACATGGAAGTTTGGTGGCCTTCTGTGACGGTGTTACAGCGTTTGTGGATAAGGGGAGGGCAGCTGATGTCATCTGACTGGACTTGTGCAAGGCATTTGACGCTGTCCTGCATGACATCCTGGTCTCTAAATTGGAGAGACATGCATTTAATAGATGGACCACGAGGTGAATAAGGAACTGGCTGGATGGTCACACTCAAGGAGCTGCAGTCAGAGGGTCAATGTCCAAGTGGCAAGCAGTGTTGAGTGGTGTTCCTCAGGGGTCAGTACTGGGACTGGTACTACTTAACATCTTTGTTGGCAACATGGATGTTGGGACTGAGCAAGTTTGCTGACGACACCAAGCTGTGTGGAGCGGTCGACATGCCTGAGGGAAGCGATTCCATCCAGAAGGACCTGGACAGGCTTGAGAGGTGGGCCCGTGCCAACTTCATGAAGTTCAACAAGGCCAACGGCAGGGTCCTGCACGTGCGTCGGGGCAATCCCATGCACAAATGCAAGCTGGGCGGAGAATGGATTGAGAGCAGCCCTGAGGCTTGCGGGTGTTGGTGGATGAGAAGCTCAACATGAGCCGCTGATGTGCACTTGCAGCCCAGAAGGCCAACTGTGTCCTGGGCTGCATCAAAAGAAGCGTGGCCAGCAGGTCAAGGGAGGTGATTCTCCCCTCTACTCATCTCTCGTGAGACCCCACCTAGAGTACTGTGTCCAGCTCTGGAGCCCCCAGCATAAGAAGGACGTGGACCTGTTGGAGCCACAAAGATGATCAGAGGGTTAGAGCACCCCTGCTATGAGGACAGGCTGAGAGAGTTGGGGTTGTTCAGCCTGGAGAAGAGAAGGCTCTGAGGAGACCTCATAGCAGCTTTCCAATATCTGAAGGGGGTCTACAGGAAAGCTGCACAGGGACTCTTTACAAGGGCGCGTAGTGATAGGACAAGGGGTAATGGCTTCAAACTGGAAGAGGGTAGATCTAGATTAGATATTAGGAAGAAATTTTTCACTCTGAGGGTGGTGAGGCACTGAAACAGGTTACCCAGGGAAGTTGTGAAGGCCCCCTCCCCGGAAGTGTTCAAGGCCAGGTTGGATGTGACTTTGAGCAACCAGGTCTAGTGGAGGTGCCGTTGCACATGGCAGAGGGGTTGGAACTAGATGATCTTTAAGGTCTCTTCCAACCATTCTATGATTCTATGTTAAAAACTTAGAATCTAATTATTAGATACATTTATTGTTCAGTTTCCACTCTTATTAACAGAAGCTGATTCTATCTTTCTCTCAGAATTAGAAGTTTAGGTCTGGAGAGTTAGAGGTCATAATAACTCAAAGTTACAGGACTGTAGTTCTTTTGCTTTGTAAATGAGATACAGCTAAGCATGTCTTTCACCATGTAGCTCAAATAACCTTCCTTCACCCAGATCATTTACAATAGAGGAGGACAACAAAACCAAAAAGACTATTTGATCTTCATTTATACATGTCAGTCAAGTACCTCTTTTCTTCCTTCTTCTCCCCCAGTTGTGCATCTTTGCCCATTGCCTTGCAGCAGAACGTGGGTGGAATTCAATGAAGGCACTTACTTTATTTTTCCCCATTTATTTTTGAATAATCTATGACTACTGTTGTCAGTAATGTTTATGGAGGTAGTAGGAGTAACTTTTTCTTGCTCTGTTAGCTTGGGATTTTATGTGCAAGCTTTTTTCCAAAATGTTGCTTTGTTTGCACACCAGTCAATTACGTGATTACTGGAAAAAAGCAAGCACTGAAAGTGCTATCTTAAGTTAAACAAGTTACTGCCATTGCTGATAAAGTCACTGAATAGTTACCACCAAATAATTAATTTTTTTTTTCCACAGTAACTATGCAATTAACTTGTGTGCCTCGTGTTATTTCAAGATGGGTGTACTGTTCAACTTACTTGAGTTATGCAATACAGGTGTTCTGTAGTTGATGAAACATCCTGTAACCTGAGATCATTGCCACTGATTTAGGTGGAAAGATATCGACTCAGCAAAGTGGCCAAGGGTTAGTAACCATAAAGAATAAACTGTTCTCTCTCGAAAAGTACAAAAGAAAAGAGAAGAGAAAGAACACAGAAAGAAAAAGAGATATGACTGTTAGCCTTGTATCAGTGGGACTCATGAAAACTCCAGGTTTTCTGGATTTTAGTAAGGCTTTTGATCCTGTCCCTCACAACATCTTTCTGGACACGTTGTCCAGCTGTGAGGTGAGTAGGTTCACAGTGTGCTGGGTAAAGAGCTGGCTGAATGGCAGAGCTCAAAGAGTTGTAGTAAATGGGCCTACACCTAGCTGGTGACTGGTCACCAGCGGTGTTCCTTAGGGTTCAATTCTAGGGCCAGTTCTGTTCAATATATTTAGCAATGATCTAGATGCAGGAGTTGCACGCACCATTAGCAAGTTTGCTGACAATACCAAACTGGGAGGTGCTATTGACCAAAAGGCCTTGCAGAGGGATATAGATAGATTGGAGCACTGGGTAATGATTAATGGCATGAAATTTAACAAGTCCCAGTGCCGGATTCTGCACCTAGGATGGAGTAACCCCAGGCACAAGTATAAACTAGGAGAGGAGTGGTTGGAGAGCAGCCCTGCAGAAAAGGATCTGAGGGTGCTGGTCAGCAGCAGGCTCAATGTGAATCAGCAGCGTGCCCTGGCAGCCAAGAGGACAAACCACATTCTGGGGGGAATCAAACACAGTATGACCAACCAGTCAAAAGAAGTGATTATCCCACTGTAATTAGCATTGATGCAGCCTCAACTTGAGTACCATGTGCAGTTCTGGGCTCCACAATTTAAGAAGGATGTTAAGGTACTCAAATGTGTCTAGAGGAGGGCAACAAAGCTGGTGAAAGGGCTGGAAGGAATGTCCTATGAGGAGCAGCTAAGGACTTTAGCTTTGTCTAGTTTGGAGGAAAGGAGGCTGAGGGGCAACCTCATTGGTCTCTACAGCTTCCTGAGGAGGCGAAGCAGAGAGGCGGGTGCTGATCTCTTCTCCCTGGTATTCAGTGTTAGGATGTGTGGGAATGGTTCAAAGCTGTGTCAGGGGAGATAAACCCTGACTTGACATTAGGAAGCACTTCTTTACAGAGAGGGTGGTCAAATACTGGAACAGGCTTCCTAGATAAGTAGTCAATGCCCCATGCCTGTCACTAAGAGGCACTTGGACAATGCCCTTAAATAATTTGCTTTAACATTTGTTCAGACCTAAAGCGGTCAGGCAGTTGGACTAGATGATCATTGTAGGTCCCTTCCAGCTGAAATATTCCATTCCATCTAAATGGCCTCAAGCCTGAAAGCATCTGGCTTCCTTGCACGGGTTAGGTCAAGACACTGACTGGCCAGAGCCAAGTTTTCCTTATCTCTGAAAGGGGGATAAAATTCCTTTCTGCTATGCTTTGTGACCAGCATAAAAGACCTCATGCTCAATTGAGACTGCTTAAGTGCAGTTAGTAAATAAATATAATACTGAGGAAAAGGGGGAGGAATATGCAGGAGAGAATAAAGGAAAGAAAGGAAATGAAAAAAGAAAAAGCAAGCCTATTGAAAAAGTCAAACAGGACAAAGACTTAAAGATATCAAGTGGACATTAAGACATACACAAAAAAGAAAACATGAGAAAAAAAATACGGGACAAACGGCTTAGAACAAGAGTATCTAAAGGGCAGAAAAATAGCAGAGCTTAGAAAAACATTTACTTTCTAAATATGGCTGATAACAGAAAAAACAGTGGCTGTGACATGAAACACTGGGTACCCTATGGCAGACCATCCATTTTCCTCATGCTGGAAGAACAAGTTTATTTCCTCTGTAATTGTTTTCATTTGCCTGTGGTCAGACATCCTGGACCCTTCTGAGATAATAAGAGCTCCACAGTGCAGAGATCCCTAAAGAGCAGAGTGGGTGCCTGTGAACCCAAAATACTTGCAGAGAAGTGCTACTAATAAAGAAAGTTGCCTTTAGGGCTGGTAAGTTTAGCACTAATTAAAGTGCCTGATTAGCGGCTTTGAAAAGTGTGGTTCCAGTCTTCCACAGGATAGTCAGATATGACATTTACATTTGTTTCTGTGTATGCGGTGCAACTAGCACGCCATTCCTGAACCCCTGGAGCAAAGGTAATTACTTTTCTTTCTTTTCCCTCTCTATGGAAACTTCTGAAGTTACCGGTTCAATGGAGTTTAGACTTTTGCTGGTCTTCTCTTATTTACCTGTACTGGCCCAGATACTACAAAGGGAACATCAGCCAGTAATGACTGAAGTGATTGGTTATGAATTTCATACTTAACCTTTGTGTTGATGTTGACTCAGCTGATTTATCGTCCCTCATGCACTGTGAGCTTCATGCTATTTTAAAAAATCCAGAATAAGCACAGGGAGATGGTACCAGTTTGTCACCAGTTCTTGATGTAGGGAATGGCTAGGGGCTGCCACCTAAAAAATCTGTGAGAGGTGTAGGAAGGGATAACAGAGAGAAGAGCCAGCTTTGGCAGAAAGGGCAGCAGCTGCAAGGAGTAATCTGCTGGAAGGTTTTTCATGCCTGGCTGGGAATTAGCTACAATTTTGACATTGAATTATCTCAACTTCAACAGGATCCTGTTGTTTTTGATAGAAACCTGATGTCACTCCAAGGAAGTCAGGTTCAGACCTTTTAGAGGGTTGTTGGTTGGTTTGTTGTTTGTTTTTATTTTGGTTTGCGTTTTGTTTTTTTTTTGGGGGGGGGAGCAATTAATCCTATTTTGCAGACGAATAAGCAAAACCCTTGAGGATTAGCTAGCATTCCCCCTTTCTCAGGATACTGCATTATTTTGTAAATATTACATGGACGTTTTCCAAAGTGACTTCTACTTTTATCCGCCCATGTCTCATGCCACGTGTCCAGTGCCTCACACAAATTCCTTGGTGCAACAAGTATATGTGTGAGGCACGTACAAAAGTTTTGGTTTTGGTTCAAAAAAGTGATCCACTAAGGTACTGTCTCTAACAGATTTCTTGAAGACAGAACACTAGCTTCAGCCAGCTGAGTACAAAAGGTTCAATACAAATTACTTTGTTTCATCCCTGGGTATAGCTCATCAACAGCCTGGAAGCAAAGTCTGGGCCCTGACTTTTTAGCAAGTCCTACAAGATTACAAAATGGATTAATCAGGCAAGCTAATTTAGAAATGCTGGTGTATGGAGTGGGGAAGGATGAAGATCTAGACAGGGTCTGGAAGGCTTTATTAAGTTACTCCTGCAATGTGCAAACACATCTATATCTTGGTCCCTTATATTAAGCTAGGAAGAAAAGTGACACCCAAGCATTAAGAAAGTGACTGTCCTCAATTTGTGCAAACAACGAATAGAAACAGGCCTATAAACTGCATAGATCTTTCATACAGGTCAAGTATATAAACAGATTATTCCTTACTTGACCTAGGGAAACACCACGCCCACTCTGCACACAATTACATCTTTTATGTTCTGCATGAAAGACTATACTGTAAATGAATCTTAGTACAAAGTTTAAATAAAGAATTTCCAAGTAATAATTAACCCAGCCTGTCATTTACTATGATTAGACACTAAGGTAAGGTCAGTTTCCTTTAATGCTTCTCAAAGAAGGTACTCATTTTAGAACAGGTACGACCGCTTACACAGAGCTCTTAAAAGACATAGTGTTCTCCTCCTGGCTTAATGATGCACTATGTATTCATTTTTATTGCTGGTTTTGACCCAATTATTGATATCACAGGCAAGGTGACATGCTAAAAGCCAAGTCACACTGAGGTTATAACCCAGGACTTTCACCTGTAAGGTTTAACTAAGGATCTCTTCACTTCTGGGATGAAACACTTCTCGCTGCAGGACAAGATATGCTACTGTGGTTCAAACATGAGGACTCCTACGTTACATTTTATTCCTAAACTTCATTAATGTGGGAAGATTTTTGTGTGCAAGTGGTCAACCAGAGGTTAGTAACAACCAATAAATCAGACCTAAGTATAGAGAAATTAATTTACTATGTACTAAAAAACAACTTACAATGGAAACACTTTTTGTTTTAACTTCCTAGTCTGGATGGTGTTCTGAGAACAAGCTGTGTAGACTAACATATGCACAGTTCCCCAAATCTATTAGAGCTTCTCCATATTACTGGGCAGGATTTGTCTGGTGATAAGATTCTGTTGTGGCACCCCAGTGACTTCTCCACTGCTTTGTTCCTCCCAGTGCACTGCAAATCACCTACTACTGAAGTTTTATTTTCAGATTTTTGGGTCAGAGATAATGCTAATCTTACAAAGCTATTATTTACTATTTATATTATAGTTGGACCTAGAAACCCCAAATGAAAGGATTGAATTTAATTAGATGTTTTGCAAACAATAATAAGAAAGAGTTCCTGCATCACAGATCTAACAGCATTATCAGCGGGGATAAAAGTGATGGATGGAACAGGTAAACCACAAGGTGGGATTGGATTGGAAAGACTGAATAACTGTAAAGCAAACAGGCTTCACTACAGCTCACTACTTGCCTAACCAATGGGAGTGGCTCATGAGCATCACAGCAGAAAAAGGTTTTGAGAAGGGATTTAGAGGAGGATAAGGCATCAGCTTTATGGATTTTGGCAAGGGCTGGTTTCTGCTGCTAGGTACTGCAGCAGAGAAAAGATTGAAGACTTCTGTCTATCACTGAAAGAAGCACAACTGCTTAAGAAGTTGCACTAGGTGACCACCCCTCACTTTAATAAATTAATTGCTATAACCTATGGTGAAAGATGATTTTACTAATTGACTCAAGCCTGTTTAACATCTGTAAACTGGAAAACGATTTCAATTTTCATCTTCTGTGAGTACATGTAATTATATCCTCTCTTTGTTGTTTATCCTGAAGTTGATCGTGCTCCAATAGGGCTGGAGTCCAGAAAGCATAACTGTATGTTGAAATGCAAATTTCACAATAACCATCATCACAGAGACTTAAAGGGAAATTATGAGATTTGTTATAACCTTATATGGCTTTACAGGACTTTTTAAACCAAAAAATACAAAAAATATTTTGTGAAATAGAAAATATGACTGCATTTCACAAAAAATCTCAAGTCTTTTCCATTGTAAGTTGAACAAGACTGTTTCTTACCTGCTTACTTTTATGCTTTCAGTGGAGACAACTGCAGTCTGTGTTAAATACACTTATTTGGGAGCTGATAATACTGTATTATTATTAATGTTATCTGATTTAAGTTGCACTAAAATAAATACCTAAATTTAAATAAAATTAAACTCTTAAGAATATAATAATTAAGCTCTCCTAAAATGGATATGTGTGCCATTGTCAGCTGCAAAACCTTTCTCCCCCTTCTGTGCCCCACTCCCACTGACTCTCCACAGTCCCTGGATGCTATTCTAGGTTTGACTGTTCATCCATTAGCCCTGCATCCCTGGCAGGATCCTCCCTCTCCCACCAGTCAGGAACTTTCACTTGCCTAGTTGCCTTTAACCGCATTTTTAAATCAAGACCAGATTTGTTGCTCAGGTTCTCTTTACTGATGTAGCACAATAAGTAATAAAGTATGATGCCAGTCAAGCTTTCAAGCAGCTGAGTCAAAAAATTTGTATGCAAATCTGTCCTTCCCCCTCCCCCCCTTTATTTGCATGTTATCTGTTCCTTTTAAATTTTGCCATACATTTCCTACTGTTTAGTTTCTGTCATCAATCTGCCACACATTTTCCAACTGATTAATGACTTATCCATACAATATGCATCTGTGCTAGCTCCAATCATGGTGTGCACCATGTGTTCATGCCGTAAGTATATTTGGTCATTTCCTGGCTTTCATGTCCTTATTAAAAGACAAATACAGACCCTTTGATGGACTATAAATAGCCTGCTAAATCACCTCCTCCCTAGCTAACCAGTCAACCTCTTAAGCACCGCATTACTTTATTCGCACAGTTCCAATAATCATCTCCCATTTTTTCTAGGCCTCTTTTCACTGACACCTATAAAGTCTTATTTCAGGAAACAGAAAAATTAACCACAATCTTTATTTACATCCACATAAAATGAAACCTAGCTAAAGTTGTTAAAGCACCTGGGTCAGGTTTAGAAACATAATTACAATATCATAGAATCAGTCAAAACACCAGCTGCTCTTTTTCTTCTGTATCTCTTCCATCAGCTACATATCATTCACTATTTAGTGAGAAGATTCAGTAAAGATTAAAACTCATCCTAAACCATACCTATTATACAATCATATCTTTTCCTTGCTGCTATAGCTAAGCATCTCTTGTAAATCTTTGGAAAGTGGCTATGGGGAACAAGTAAACAAAAAACTTCTAAAAAGGAGCATTAATGTCGTCTTCTATCATGAAGCCGAGATTACTGCACCCATGGCACAGTTCTGCTACTTTTTTAATAGCTCAGAAATTACTTTCATGTCATTTTGAGAAATGTATTGAACAAGTCTACCCTTCTCAGCAAGGTAAAAACCAAAGAAATAATCATCCAACTAAGGTCTGAAATAATTCTTGCTATATAAAATTGTCTGATAGGTAGCAAATAAAATTTTTAAAGGTCAATAGAGATTTGGAATGCAGAATTAAATACTGATTAATCGGGATAGGACTGGTAGTTGATACAAAAGCAAGTTAACAACCTAGTGCTGTAAATAATTACCACTGTCCTGGTTCCGGCAGGGATAGGGTTAATTTTCTGGTCCGGGACACAGGTATTCCATACTATGTGAGGCCATGTCCAGTCCATAGGGGGGAGCTGGCTGGGGGAGGGGGAGGAAGAGGAGGAGTCAGTCGCGGCTTGGGAGCGGGTTGGGGCTGCCCTGGGTCTTGTCGGTGAGCGCTGGTACAGTAACCAAGTGTGTACATTACTCCGTCAGTGTTATTGTTCTTGTTGTTCTCCTTTTCCCGTTGCTGTTGTGTTAAACTGCCTTTATCTCAGCCCATGAGTTTTGCCTTTTTCTTCTGATTTTCCCCCACCGCCGTGGGGGTTGAGCAAGCGGCCACGTGGTTCTTTGTTGCCGGCTGAGGCCAAACCACGACAACCACTCTTGTAAATTTAACATCCATGAGTACAACAAGAGAGGCATATGCTCAAAAACTGGGTCATTTTTATATACATGGATGAAAAAGGATGAAACAGTATTCTTCCAGGCACTTTGTCAGGTATTGGCTATGCCCAAGTAACAGTTGGGCGTATAATTCAACAGGTAGACTTACAGTTTCACCTAGGACACTTTCAACCTAGCCAAGATATTCCTGCTGATCCAATCTGGATTTGTGTCAGATTGCATTTTGGCTCTTATTTGTTCAGAAATGCAGGAAAGCCACGACAAGATTCTCGTAGAATCATAGAATGGTTTAGGTTGGAAGAGACCTTAAAGATCATCTAGTTCCAACCCCTCTGCCATGTGCAACGGCACCTCCACTAGACCTGGTTGCTCAAAGTCACATCCAACCTGGCCTTGAACACTTCCAGGGAGGGGGCCTTCACAACTTCCCTGGGTAACCTGTTCCAGTGCCTCACCACCCTCAGAGTGAAAAATTTCTTCCTAATATCTAATCTAGATCTACCCTCTTCCAGTTTGAAGCCATTACCCCTTGTCCTATCACTACGCGCCCTTGTAAAGAGTCCCTGTGCAGCTTTCCTGTAGACCCCCTTCAGATATTGGAAAGCTGCTATGAGGTCTCCTCAGAGCCTTCTCTTCTCCAGGCTGAACAACCCCAACTCTCTCAGCCTGTCCTCATAGCAGGGGTGCTCTAACCCTCTGATCATCTTTGTGGCTCCAACAGGTCCACGTCCTTCTTATGCTGGGGGCTCCAGAGCTGGACACAGTACTCTAGGTGGGGTCTCACGAGAGATGAGTAGAGGGGAGAATCACCTCCCTTGACCTGCTGGCCACGCTTCTTTTGATGCAGCCCAGGACACAGTTGGCCTTCTGGGCTGCAAGTGCACATCAGCGGCTCATGTTGAGCTTCTCATCCACCAACACCCGCAAGCCTCAGGGCTGCTCTCAATCCATTCTCCGCCCAGCTTGCATTTGTGCATGGGATTGCCCCGACGCACGTGCAGGACCCTGCCGTTGGCCTTGTTGAACTTCATGAAGTTGGCACGGGCCCACCTCTCAAGCCTGTCCAGGTCCTTCTGGATGGAATCGCTTCCCTCAGGCATGTCGACCGCTCCACACAGCTTGGTGTCGTCAGCAAACTTGCTCAGTCCCAACATCCATGTTGCCAACAAAGATGTTAAGTAGTACCAGTCCCAGTACTGACCCCTGAGGAACACCACTCAACACTGCTTGCCACTTGGACATTGACCCTCTGACTGCAGCTCCTTGAGTGTGACCATCCAGCCAGTTCCTTATTCACCTCGTGGTCCATCTATTAAATGCATGTCTCTCCAATTTAGAGACCAGGATGTCATGCAGGACAGCGTCAAATGCCTTGCACAAGTCCAGTCAGATGACATCAGCTGCCCTCCCCTTATCCACAAACGCTGTAACACCGTCACAGAAGGCCACCAAACTTCCATGTGCCTTAGTGGAGTTTCCAGGAGGACCTTGCCAGGCACAGAGGTGAGACTGATAGGCCTGTAGTTCCCTGTGTCTTGTTTTTTTCCCTTTTTAAGAATGGGGGTTATGTTTCCCATTTTCCAGTCAGTGGGAACTTCACCAGACTTCCACAATTTCTCAAGTATGATGGCTGGTGGCTTGGTAATTTCAACTGCCAGTTCCCTCAGGACCGTGGATGAATCTCATCAGGTCCCACGGACTTGGACATAGAAATGAATATTTGGTTGATAAAAGAGAAAATTGAACTTTAGACTTTCTAAAAATTAAAGAAAGAACCATTTTTTGGTCAATTTTCTGGAAAGCAGTTTTGAATCAATAGGTTTTTGCAATGCATTTTAGCATTCATGCTTGTATGTGGACAGAAAGAACCAGTCAATGTACGTGAGGATTAACATCAAAACAAAGTAGGGCATGAATAAGAGGTTGTTTATTCAACTCCTAAAGTGGATACTCCCATTCCAACATAAAAACTTATCAGTGTTAAATCACTTCTTTAGACAAGAAGGCTCCACCAGTTACAAGGACGCTGTTGCATGGGTACAAGAAATTCCCTTCCTCTGATGCGACACACTCAGAGGGGCTTTTTCTGCTCTTTATTTCAGCTGAGATTAACCTCCTTCTAGTCAGAACAATGTAGTATTTAATGCAGTAACATTACCATATTCACAAAGGCACAATATATCTGTGTTACTTTATTGCCTTGAAATCACACTTACTCATTTGTATGTATGTCAGCATTTGAACTGGGCCTGTTTTTGTTTTTCCTTGTGTCTGCAAGATTGAGATACGGTGTCTTGAGTGCTAATGTAATACAGAGATCTTGCAGAAATAGTATCTACTAGAAGTTCACAGCAGCTGTTTTTCTGTCTGTGTTTTGTTAAGGTTCTTCATTATTAATGGAAATTCTAAGGCAGTTGTTACCCCATATTAATGCATAACAAGAGATTTCAATCTATTATTGAGTCATAATAGCTACTGGCATGGTGCTTTCTTCAGTAGTAACTGGATGAAGAGCAACCTTTGGACATGTTCCTGCAACAACACCTGCTCTTCTAGGGAAAAGCATTATCGATGCAAATTACAGGAGTGTGTTTATTAAAGGTTACTAATTTGAAAAATGAAAAATTTGCTGAGATGAATGATTGGTAAAAGCATCTGTCATCCATTTCAGGACCAAAAGAAGATTATAAGAATTACGGAAAGCAAAAGAGTTTTTTCTTAAAAGGCTGCCCTGGAAGCTGTAATTGCTCTTTTCTTTAGATTTGTTCTAAAGCGCCTATTCAAACCTCAATTTCAAGCATCAAGGACTATTCTCAAGCACCTTAAGTATTTCTGTTAGAAGTATCTAATCCATATGTTTTTCCCTTGTGGTCTAAATTTCTCCTAGAATTGTGTACAGTCACTAAAAGTCTCAAGTAACCAAGCACCTACATCCAACCTAAGTCCTTTCAGGAGCCAGAGTCTTGACATATCTTTGGAGGGTGTGAGCACATCTGGGTCAGGATCTGAATAAAATATTTCTCACAATAAAATGACATAGAAAAGTAGCTTTTTATATGCCATGTTATATAAATGACACTCATTCAAAAATCTCCAATATGCTTTTATTCCTTCTTCTGCTGGAGGGTCTTCGTATCTGCATCTCCCATGATGAAAGCTTTGCCGAGTGACAGTACGTTCTCCTTCTACTGACTCATCTTTCTCTAGTTCAAGCTAAAAAAATGTGGGGGACAGATTCAAGTATCTGTCTATAAATTGAACACAGATTAGAATTCAACACTCCCCTTCCCCATGTAAATGATCTGTTGACTCCTTGAGGATTCATAGGTGCCCACTGCTATCTCTTTCTGAGTCGGTGAATAGTTTCATAGCATCTTCAGCAAGAAGGAATCAGAGTACTCCCTCCAAATTTAGAATAATTGAAGTTCTAGCTTGCTTCACGGAGGTGGGAGACACTTGGCTGCACCTCCTCCTTACTAAAAGGTACCAAGTTTTCATCATTCTAAATGAGACCATTTACTGCCTGGATACAATTTGAAGGAGCTGGTACTTCCTTCTCCTCAGGAATAAATTCATAATCCCTGGTCACATTTTTTTCAAAGACAGTGCTTAGGCATCCATCTTTAGGAATGGATTCTAGGCTGAGATTTCTCAAAGAGGAGGAGGATCCTCTGTGTTCATTCTGACACCCAGATATGGTGTAAGATTAAAGATCTAGTGTTGTTCATGTTGTTTGCTACTGGTTGCTTATTCTATTTCACATACATATTTTAAAAATGTAAATCTTCTTATACCTTTGACTACAAAAGGTTTTACAAGGAAGTTCATTACAAGTATCAGAAACCTACCTCCTTTTTTTGGAGAGAAATTTCAGGCTATTAAGTTCTGGAAAGATGCATAAGGAAGTAAAAAACCTTTACAGACCTTAAGTGGATCATAGATGGTCAAAGACCTGATATTACTTCTCTGAACATGAATTGATTTTTACCTGACTGGGGAATCCCACCTTTATCCTCTAAGAACTCAAGCACAGAAGTCATAGTCTGGGGGAGGATGTTGTGATTTTCTACTGCTGTTGTGCTCACTTGAAGCTGAAATGACCAAATAGGATATTTTATATAGTCTCAAGAGACTATTTGGGTTATGGAAGCTAATTCCCAAGGACATCTACAAATTCTGAGGAAGTTTTGTACCCTGTGCACCTGAAATCATTGCCATATGCTCAGCCCCTAATGGAGAGCTTGCAAGAGTGCTGCAAGGAAGGCTTCAGTTGCTTACATTATTCTCCATCCTGGTGAAATTATCTCTGGCCTGATCCTAAAATTTTTGACATTTTAGTCTTTATACCCAATGTAAAGAGCATAGAAGACAGTGAGAATTTCCTCTACAGACATTACTAAGATTAAAAAGTACAATTTCAGTGCACAGCTGACAAGCTGTGAAAATACAACTCATGAAACCATCCTGATTTTAACCTCTCCTGTCTAACGGCATTTCAGTGATCCCTGCTGCACTTCAGCTGTCTGTTGTTTGTTTATTTCTTTGAAACAAGTTTCTTCTCTTATTTGCAGAATTTGAGCTCTCATTTCCACTGGAGTAATACTTCAGGATGAAATAGGATGAAAACATTCTCAAAAAAAAACCAACTCAGAAAAATAAAAATTAATCTGTCTCAGTTAACTGTAATTCAGATTAGTAGCTTAAGGATTTTAACAAAATGTGCAAATAAGAAATATCCTGAATCAATTACTAGTATCTTTTTTTAAAGGAGAGGATATTTACAACTGTAACTAAAGTGATGTTCCTCAGATGGACCATAAAATTCTTGATCTCTCTATTAGGGTGATGTTCCTCGGATGGACCATAAAATTCTTGATCTCTCTATTAGATTCTGAGCACATTAAATTTGCATGTACGTCTTACAGCTTATTGTGTGATAAACTTAATCCTGTAATGGGAAATCTTCTTTTGACCTAGCTGACATCTGCAGCACAAGGTTAAGTCTGGCCACTTAGCTATTCAGCTTTGTCAACTTCATGATGCTTCTCCTTGAGCTCTTCATGGCTGCTTTTCTCTAACATGTGTTTTCTATTTTTATTTTTTTTTTTTTCACGTGCAAGATTATTTTTATGTTACATTCCCTGGTGTATTACTTTGAATTTCTGGGATTTAAACACCCATTTCCTATGGGTTTTAGCTTTCTCCTTCCTGTTCATCTGCACCATGTTCCTCTTTTCAGGAATCCTGTGCTCATTCCTTGTGCTCATGATGGAAATCTTTTACTGCGTATGAATATTCTGTATTCCCTTTTTTATTCTGAAGCAGTTCTCATGTGTGGACACTTCTTCCATGGAGAAATCTTTGTAAAACTATCCCCTTTGTTCTTAGGATAAATTTTGAATACGGTATGAGGAAAAAAAATCAAAGACCTCTAAAGATAGGTAAGGCAGATAAGAATGTTGCAGAGATTTACAGAGCTTTGGAGGATTTCTGGAAGTGAAGCTGTGAATGTTCTATCATTAGTAATGAAGGAAGTAAGCAAAGTAGTTTTGGGAAATACTCTTTTTTCCAGAAGTTAAGCCTTCTGATAAAATTTCTTCATATAGATTTCTGCATAGATTTCCACATACACAAAAACATGATTAGGGAAAGCTCATGACTTGCATAATACTGTTATGTGGCATAATGCCACAACTTTGGTCTCAGTGTTGCAGCATGGGAACCTTTATCACGAAACATAGACTATATATTACGGAGAGACATTAAACTTAAATATAGCTGGCATGACTGTCTCCCATCCTTTGTCTCCCCAGGGGAATATTTTATTTGGTAACTAATTTTGTGCAATATGAGTTACACTAAGTTATTGAGTATTGTCTACTTGATCAGCCATTGTTCTCTTCTGGTCTAATTAGAATTAGTTATTCATCTTCAGTATGTGATAGTTTTAACATTTCCAAAATTTAGGACGAATCTGTGTTGTATTAGCTACTTAAAATGTCGAGACCTTCTCTTTCAAATATAGCAGTCTTCCTTATTGAGGACTAGAAATTTCAAACAGGACAATACATCGTAGTGTAGGTTAGTATATGACTTTTTAATTAATAATATTGGACTAACTATTCGGGCTACTAGGATTGTGCTATTTTAATCATAGTTAAAGTATAGTAAAACATGGTACTATTTTCTAGTACAGTGAAAGTGTTTTATTAGTGCTTCAGTTGCAATAGACAGCTGTCATCGTCCTATTTGTTTAACTGTGCTTATCTACTAATGTTGCTACCATTGCTACTAAATGCTTTCTTATTAGATGTCTGAGACCTTAATTATATTCTCTCGCCTTGCCTTTTCTACAATTAAATAATTTGTTATCATGATGTTTGTCCTTCCCTCACTTGAAATATTATTCCCCTTTTATGCTATGGCTTGAGGCTTGATAGACTGACCTGTCACTGAAATGCATTGAATGGGTTCTCCTCCCTGTATTGCTTTTCAAGAAACAGCAGCTGCCCTCTTCCTACTCCTACATGTCTTTGTATCCCCATTTGTTTTAACTATGTCAAGCAAGCATGACAGTAGCCTTGGGTTTTGTTTTGTTGTTGGGGTTTTTTTTATTTTTTTTCTGGCAACTGGAATTTTGGGTTCAAATAACTTAATAATCCAAGCAGAGTGAAAAATAAAAATCCTTTTCAGACACCTCTACAGCACCCCAGCCATAAGCCTCTAAGCATGTTTACATGAAGGAACTATCAGGTGACAAGTGTGACAAATTCTTTACTTTGGCAATGGGATTCTCCAAATAAAAATTTACAGCATGCAGCTGGATTTAAAATGGAAGTCCGGGACCTCCAGCCCTGACTAAGTATTAATCTCTTCAGAAACATTTAAGTGCCTTGATTTTTAATTGCTTATGTACTTTCTCTTGAGGTCCTTCTGCTAAACTTTTATGTGGATGCTCCTTTTTTATATACAAGTTGAAAAAACTACCTACATTATGAAATCTTATTGGTTTTGGCTATAGGTGTAGTCCTGAATCCTTGTTTTTGTGGTGAATGGTGAATGCGATATTTCAAAAGTTACCATAACCCGAAGGCGAGGGCATTAAATAAAATGATGACCCAAGCTTGATTTTGAACGTGACACAAGTCATAAGAGGAATAATTTTTTTATTGTATGAATTAAGTTTCAGAGACTGTTAAGTCAAACTTGAAATAACCCTTTTAAAAGAAGTTGTTGACAATAATGAATTTGCCAGGAGGAGTTAGAGCCTGCTGCTGCCAACTAAAGTGCTCAGGGACTTGAGATAGAAGTGAATGATAAGAGGCAGCATTCATGCATTCAAATAAATTACACTGGGCTTGGCTTAATCCTGGCATCAGAATGATCTCTGGGGTTTTCCCTACATTATCTTAGTCTATGATTATGCAAATTTCCTTTTAATGTAGCGACTCCTTAACAGGAAATTGGTGTCATACTTGCTCATACCCTCTTGCAACCAACAGATATTTGCTTGCAAAATCCTAGTGTGTCTGAGGTACAAAAAGTGCATTAACCCTTTAAGTACCAAAATTTTGCAAACATGCAAATAACAGGACACGCTTGGATATGTCAGGGATGTAGCAGATGAATCAGGAAAGAGATAAGTTTCCTAACACAAAAATATTCCTGGGTTTGAAAGTTCAACCAGAATGCAAATGGTATTAAGTTTACATTTGGTTTCAAAGAAAGGAAAAGGAGAGCGAGAAAAATCTTACAGAAAAGCAGGATTAAAACGGAATAGAACCTCAAAATGAGACAAAGCATAAAGACAAAAGAAATGTAATCATTAGTGTTAAATGCACAGCAACCTGCTGAGCCCAGGTAGCCTGCCATCGTCATTCACGCATATAAGACAAATTTATTGCAGTGATGTTGTTTTCAGGAACGGCACCAAAATGAGGTAACCTGCTTTGTCTGGAGAACCAGAACTTAAGAATGGGAATCAGATGTTTCATCTGGGAAGACAGATGGCTGGTATCCTTTGGGAGGGGTGGAACTGAAGCCACAAAAATTGTGTTACTTGTGGTAGTATTAATGTATATCTCTGAGTAAGGAGGAAAGCTCAGTTCTTGATTTCTTGATTTTGTAAACCTCTGCGAGTTGAAGTTATCTTAGGTATCCTTTTTTCTTAAACTAAGGGTTTCCAGCATAAAAGGTCATCTTTCTTACCAGGAAAAGAGTACCAGTTAAGCATTTGATGTCGATCTGGGATACACTAGTGATAAGTTGGCAGATAGTACTCGAGGTGCCTCCCACCCCCCTTTTCTTTTTTACCCCCCTGATTGAAATACAGACAGCTAAAGCCTCAGAGTTACAGGGGAGCCTAACAAAATTAAGCACCTAACTTTCCAATGGGATTTAGGGTAGTATCTGATTCATTCAAGCTCTTTTGAAACTCCCCTCAAAGTGAACTCTTCAAGGTATGACCTTAAGGTAACACTTGAATCAGCCACAAAATCTAGACTTCCAGCTCTTTGCTTTAAATGTAAGACCTATTCTTTCTTCTATATCCAGTGTATTCTGTAATTACCAGAAATTATCATTAGAGAAATTGGAGCTAATCTGAGGGTCATTAAGGAGCGAGAATTTATGCTCAACTATTTAAATAAATTCTTGTTGGTCTGGTTTCTGGAGATTAAAATCTGTGACAGATTTTATCTGTCATAGATGGGAGAAACTTGCTAGTACAATAGCATAGTATCTTAGAGTAAAAAAACGCAACACACATACGTAAGTATAGAGAGAGTGGGTGTTTGCAAATGCTTTCAGACAATATGAATTTCCATGATTCTCTGTTAAATCCTATCTAGTCAAACACATGCAGTCCATTTTTTGTATTCAGCACTAGCCAGTCACTAGTTTTTTCTGACTGCTCTAGCTAAATCTAGCAGATGCTAGATTAAGTCTGAAGACACAGAAAAATTTTAAAAATTACGGTTTGGAATTGATTTTGTTTTCAATAGATTAAAATCCTAAGAAATAGCCAACTGTTGTGGTTCCACTGGAGGTTTCACCTCCAAAATAATTTTGCAATGGTGGACTCAGTATGCTGAACCACTAGCATTCAAATTTAGCAGAAACAGGTCCCTGTGCTAATGATGTCAACCAAAAAATAGTGAGATTTTATTTATCATCTCATTTATGTAGTGAACTCTTGGGTAGTACCAGGATAAATGCCTGAGAGCTCCTTTTCAGACTTGGGGACTTAGAAATTTGCTCTTTTAAAAATCATGTCAGGTAGCATTCTTCTGGAGTAACATTAAGCTTTTAACATTAAGATGACTTAAAATTAAACCAAACATACAGATTCACTGGCTTCTATGACAGCTTTGATTAGCTGGTAGCAAAGCACAGTCACAGGCACCTCTATATTCTCTATTACAAAATTCCACCTCAGGTCAGAGGGCTGTCCTTGGACACAACCCGAGTTTGTAAGGCACAACTTTTATTTCACCTTACATGTAGGGAAAGAAAACAAAAACAAAGACTGCAAGGGTTCACGTCCCATTATAACAAAAGGGAACTACAAATCCAAAGTGACTTCAAAAACAAAGTGTTCTCCTAATTTCTTTATTGCTTATAAATCTGTAGAGTACATGACTGATAACTCCCTTCAGTAGGGATACCTTAACTTATACCAGCTCAGAGTTTTTTTAATGATTTTGAAATTCAGAACATCAATATCAAATCATATCTTTTACCTGTTCCTTGATACAGAAGCAAGCCATCTTAAGTGCTTCAGGGGTTTTTTTTTGGCCAATTTGCGATCCCCTGTAAAAAGGCAAAAAATTGTGATAGCCGTATTTGCCAAAAAGTGTGGCAAAAAAAGAATTCAGAGGAAGGCTACTAGTTTATTTGCGTTGTTCTACTTGTCAGTGGGTTTTTTTACATGTCAATTTTTAAATGATTATTTCAGAGTTAAAGGAAATAGGGTGCTAGTTGTTCAGGCATTACAGCATTCACTAGAGGATCTATATTGGCATCATGATTGCTGACCGTAAGTTAGACCTCTCTCTCTTAATGTTTCAAGATGCTGTATTCTGCAGTTTTATTTCCTTCTCGGGAAGCAAGTAGGATGTTTGCTAAGAAATTACTTTTATTGGGAAATACTGGAACTTAATTAGTATTTTGGATGACCCACTTGAAATGGGAATTATGTCATTTTTACATAAGCCTGTCTGGTGATACTAAACCTAGATAATCAGCTTCGATGGAGATCCAGTCTTTGCTGCAAACATATAAAACTATCTAGCTGGCTTATTAGCCTACAATTCACACCAGAAAATGATCTAGACTTAAAAATGAGAGTTTAGAAGCTTTAAATCATATGGGAAATTTTCATATTTTTATTCGACCTAATTGGAGCTGAACTGTAAGAGCTCTCTGAACACTTTGGGAAACAGTAATCATTCCACAAGTTTATGAAGTCACCAAAGCTGTGATGTCATTGATTTCTTTGTTGAGAGTTCACACACAAACAGACGTGAGAAGAGCATACTTAGCTCATTTCCATAACACTGAATGGGACTCTGAGCATCTTGGAATCCTATATGAAAGAACTTTACTACTACTATAGAAGTTTGATATTTCACACAGATTTTAGAAAGACTACAGAGTGACAAATTGTAGCTGGATGAGGAAGTGAATATTTGTAATTAACATGACCCCAGAAGAATGTATTTGGCAAAAAAACAGCTTTCTTTGTGAGTGTTCTTCTGTAGTTTGTCATTATACATGCTGAACAAAAGATCACCAAGTGTAAAATCATCTTTATTCTCACAAAACATCAGTATTATGGAATGATACAATTATGTCCTGTTCTGACAGCATCATCAAAATACCACAGGAATTTACTTTTTTTGCAGAAATCTAGCAGTTTAAATAAAGAATTAAGGGTCACAAAATATATGGCAACTAGATTTCAGGACTAAGTGGACTGTCACATCAAGAAGTATTTTCATTTGCATGCCCATAGAGAAGAAAAGCTAGTGGGAATACAATCTGCTTTCCCTTCATGTCACTTGCACATCAGAAGTCTTGAAAATACTTGAGATGTGTGTTGTGCATAAGTGGAGCAGAGGAGTATGCAGCCTGTCCAAAGTCACTCTCTGATGTAAAAAATAACATTTTTCACCCAAGTTCTTACTGCAATCCACATACACTCACAAGATACAGAGTCACTGCAAAATATTTGCCACTGACAAACAAGTGTCTAATAATGAAAAAATGTATCAATAAACATATAGTCAACAACCTGCAGTAACTTAGTGATAACCACTATTTCATAATAATTAAGGTCACCCTCTCCCTAAGGTTTAAAGGTTGCACACTGCAGGTACAGTACTACGTACAGTAGGGAACGACAAACGTGCCTAACAGTCACAAGACACCAATCTTAATGAAACCTGCAAGTCTGTCAGCATAGCATCACTACCAGTTACGAATTTTAAGAATCAGGTAGCACAAGCATTTGGGAAGGGAGTTCCGAAATAAAGTCAATGGCATAAACTACAAAACAGTCAATGCTATTCTTGTGTTCCTAAAATGTGTAACGAAATCCCCCAAAGAACTAAATATGGTTATTCCTTTAACATCAGAATAGAATGGCAAAGATTTTGTTCAGTTAAATTCACTGTAATTGATGCTGTTGAGTCTTGCAGTCCAGTCATCAGGGGGAAAAAAAGAGGCCTCTCTGAACTATATGGCAATTCCCTTAACAACTCTTCAGTTGATATTTCCAGCATCATATCCCTGACAGGGACAGGAAAATTTGAGAGCAAAGCTTAGGTATTTCCTGTTGAGAAAATCTGAAGCATCCCAGAGAGGTGAGGGTATGTTATCTTGGTAGATGAGTACTCAGCAAATTTCTGATAGCAAATCATTCTATAATGAATCATTCCTGTAGAGTGGTAACTTCATCAGTTGAGGTCTCGATGTCATCCTTGACAGCTCCTGTTGGTCTTGTAGCAGCAGATGCTGAACATGCTCTCTTGTGCAGCACAGAAAGACAGGCTGTAGCTGTTACAAGGATGTAGAGATAAGCGGGATCTGGTTGCTGATGAACTGGCAGCATAGCAGCAACTGGTGGCTACACCAGGCTGTCATAGCACAGGTGACCACATCTTACTGCTTAGAAACAGCTGGTACCCAGCAGCTTGGATCAGGTCAGCAGGTGCTTGGCTTATACCATGATGCCTTACTGCAAAAGAGTTTTGTCAGAGCCCAGTGACAGACTTTTATGTGGGGACATGTATACCGACCAAGCCAAAGCAGGATGTTTTGTGTGCAGGTTCAGCACAACGCAACTACCAGTAAATTGGGAGACCAATGGCATATCAGTAGTCTGACATACATGACTAAAGAAAAGTCAATGCTCATTAACGGGTGAAAAATATAGGAAGTTTCTTCCGGACTTCTTGGTTTAGCAGAATACTTCCCACAGATTTCAGTTCTTTTTGAACTCTTCAGAACATCCACAATGAATGCCTGTCCACAAGTAGCCAAGTAAGTCTGAATAGTCATCCCCATGAAACGGGGGAAGCGTTGTCTGCCATCTCCAGCTTCAGCCTCTTTTGCCCCAGCTCTAGTTGTCTTCAGACCCACCTCTGAGTTGATTCAATGCTTTACCAGTGGCTTATTAGGAAGCAATATAGTAATTTTCTTCCCCCCCACTCCCGCAGTAGTTTTTTCTTAGGTTGAAGGGTTAATTCTGGCTCATAAAAGTGCCAGAGATGATGCAAGGGGAAGCAGGGAGACTGTACGGCTCCTAGCAGAAAACAAGGTCAACTGGTGCTTACTCTGTCTCAATTCAACCTGGGGACTAGAGTATCAATACTCAGTCAGAAAGTTGGTCAATCAAGGCTTAGACTGATGCCACTGGGGGGCCATTCCAGGAGATGTTGAAAGAAGACACTAAGATACATAAATATGTGAGACTATATTTTAATGAGCAGTTTGATTAAATCTACCTTAGGCTGGCTAATCATAGGCCATAAAAAGCTGTTTTAAAGTTGTAATAAACAAAATCTTACTGAAAGTGAAGGAATTTAAAGAGGTAAAAAACAGACAAGACCCAGAGCAGTCTCTCAGTAACAACTTTGCAATGCATGCTATAAAATTATGTGTTTCCTACTCATTATAATGGCAATTAAGAGAATTTAAAAATACGTATGCTACAGGCTTAATTAAAAAAACAAAACAAAACAAAACTTTTAACACGGTGTGAATAAATCAACAGTTCAAACCATGCTTTAAAATTTATTCCTAACTTCTAATCAAGGGGTCATCCTCACTTTTTTTCCCAAGAATAAAGGCTACTATAACTTTCAGAGATGGAGACCTAGAATAAGTTAAATTATGTAGCAGTAGAGCAGGATTAACAAGTGCAGGTTGTTGAAATATGAATTTTTAAGGCACGTAAACAAAGTGTCACATTAGTTCTCCATAGCTTTTTTCAAAATCTTCTTTTGCATCTGAATTTTCATTGCTCCTACTGCAGCATTTGACAGGATTCATAAATAGCAATGATTGTTCAGCTTCTTTTTTGTTTTTTAAACTCTCCTTTTCTTCTTGGATGTGTTTGACAGCCAAAACTGGCTGCTAATATCTGTCAATCAGCCGAGTATAACAGCACCTCCTTGTGGTTTTAACAGCATGAGGTGCAATCTGGAACTCCTATCATCATGTAAGAAATCTGTATAGGAGAAATAAGATAAAAGTGAAAATATTCTAAAACTAGGTATTTAGTCATAAGAAATAGGCAAAGGAATATTAATGGCACTATATTAGCCCAACTTATTTGATTGCAGGAGCTGAGGAGCAATTTTAGAATGGTTCTCGTGGGCCATGAGGTAGCCACCATGTCATCACTGTATGTGGTGGCAGCACACCAAATACCTGCTCACACAGAGATGCACTTGACAGCAAGCCTCCTGTCCCACTGCTTCCTCCTCGAGGGTGGGCATAAAGGCTAATGATCCGAGTACCTGTCTGTTCTTTGCTCATGCTGCCTGAGCAGCCATTTGTCATCTCTTCTGATGCAAACGTGGTGGGTGAAGAGGATTATCTGATGGGCCAACTCTGTGCAACAAGTTAGCCTAGCCTGTTTAATTAGACCACCAATTTGGCCGAGCAACTCCTTTATAATCTCAGTACTGGTATCTTTAAACTTGCTTAGATTTTCAGGAAAAAGTGTCCCAGACTGTGAAATGTTACGCTACCACTGTGTTTTGCCATACCGAGCTGTATATTGCTTACGTGAGAATTGTTTCAGGGATCCTTCATGTAAAGTACTGCCTGATCATATTATCTATGTGCTTATACTTTTAAATATTTGTTATGAACACTTTCAAAACGTTGATTGTTGCCACATTAGAAAACAGAAAGTCATAGTAATTTGCTGTATGAGGTAAACAGGTGACACTAATCAATGAAACTTAATAAATTGCAACCAAACCATTTCTGCTGAAGGGATAAAAAAAACCAACCCAGCCCATCATATAAGTAATACCACTGAGACAGACTGATCCGGTGAGCTGGAGAACAAAAGTGGGTGTTCATGCATCTCTGTATAGATTAGTTTACTAGGCTGGGGTCTTTTTTCCTCCATTGGCTTTTTCTGGTAATGCTTGATACAATTTAGTCTTAAAAATCAGTTGCACTCCATGCTGTACATAGGTGCTAAAATATGCACAGAACATACTTAACTATTAATACATATCTTTTTGTTGCATTGTGTGGTAAAGGAGCATTATTTTAGGCATAGACAGAATTGCAGTGGTAGTGGAGCAGAGTGGGGGAGATGTGCAATACTGAAGTTTCCCCAGCAGACTGAAGTAATGGTGTCACCTGTAGTCTCTCTGTCCAAACAGATCATCTCTACAGATAAATTCACACCTGAATGTAAATGTTGTTGCCATTTACAAGATCTCGTTTTCTCCTGCTGGATGTTTTGAAGGATCTAGCCCATGCTGCTTCATCTGCACTGCGATATCAAACAAGTAATCATAACACTCACACCTGAAATTAAAAGGAAAAAAAGTAAAACGTAAACTAAGGCTTGTCTTACCATGTTTTATGAAAATTAATAGTTTTCTTCCATGAGCTTTACATCATCGATGCGACGGTCTGAACTGGACAGCTCTGTTATCACTTATTTCCATTACTGCGGTATGGAAAGCGCCCAGCATTTTTGCTACATGATCCTGATTTGCTGCATTTCCATCGGCAAATAAAGAAGTAAATTCCAAAAATGGGACTAGGAAGACTACACAAACGGTATTGGCAGGTGTCATATAAACGCAGAGATTGCTTGCAGGTTTCATATGAAGAAGTACTTTTTCATATGAAAGCAAAATGTTAGGAATCCTATCAGCCAGCATTGATATGAAAGGAAAACCAAGCGGCAGAATCATGTATGAACCCATTCCCAAAAACTAGCTATACATTCAGTGAGGCCAGAACTTAACGTTATGAATCATGGTCCATGGGTTGGAAATACACATGACATTAAGGTCATTAAGATTTTGAGGTAAAACAGCAAAAGATACCATATTCCTATATTGTACTCACATCGTTTTGGCTTTTTCCCACGTTTCTCCCCATACGTAAACTCCATGACGTCTGACCAATACAGCACAAGAGTCTGGGTATTTTTCCATGGCACGGGCCATTCTCTCCTTGAGATCCTTCTCTTCTGGTGTATTCTCAATAATGGGAACCACCAGTTTATCATCATATCTAAAAGAAAGGTTAATGTTCATGTATTTAAAAAAATGCAGTGTTTGAATGTATGAAGCTTTTCCCTAAGAAAGAGATTCTCCTTTGACTGTGTAAAGTTGTTAATACATTCTCAACACCAGTGATTTTACGCTCTTCTCTTGTGAGTCATGCTGTAACATAAGAACTCTCAGGAACATCTCTTACTCCCAAACACATGCTATGCAGGCAATACCTGAGCTACACTTGAGGCACAAAAAGAAAGTAACACTTTAATGTATTAGGTGTAGCTGTTTGTTCACATACCACTTTGTAGTTGGGTCCCTTTGCAACTTTTTCAGACTCTCTTCATCCTGTATTGGCATCACCTACAAGCTTTATCTCAGATTAAATTATTTAAAAGAATCACGTCATGAAGAAGGAAATGAAGCTGTTTGCTGGAGAGCAGAAAAAATTAATTTAGGTAGTCCAAAAAGCCCCCGGAAATAAGATTGTCCTGCTAAGGCATATAAACAGAAAGTAAAGTCAACACATGAAAAATAAATTCTCTGTGATGGAGTCATTGGTGATCTTAAGAGAGCTTGAGAACCCCAGTTCCAAAGACAAGATGGTGCATGTTACTCAGTGGAACTTGCCTAAGAGTTTCTTCTGAAGGAGGACTCGGATATTTGGCATTGTTTGAACCTTAATTAACACTGGCAGAAACTTGTTTAAATTTAGGAAGTCCCCAGTTCAGGTTCAGATTTACCATTGAGATCACATAGATATTTCATGAGTGGAATGTAGTAGTATGTACTTTTATAAAACACAGAGAGAAAGCAATTGTAAAAATAACACAGCTTGTACTTCAAATCATATATTCTGAAAATTAAAAAGTCTCATCCCTTACAGTTTTTAATGCTGATGCTTTCCCAAGGAAGTCTATAAAAATAGTGAATGAAGAAAATTAAGTGTTTTTTATAGCTTTACTTTGACTCTTCCATATTCTGATCATTAAAATTAGATTTTGAGTGTTTACTACTAGTGAGGCCAAATGAGCTAAAGGATTGGTTCCCTAGGTTCTGCTTTCTACTTGGATGTGAGTTTGGAAGCAGATGTAAATACCATAACTGATTCCTAATCATAACCAGAAGCTTTTTATCAAGAACTAATATCTATAAAACACCAAGAACACTCTGAATGAGTTAAATACTTGATATCTCTTTGGTTTTATTGAAATATAAGCTGCCTACATTTAGCCAAACCTTTATATGAAATATCTTGGGACAATCGGAGACTTTCAAAGCTGTTTACTACAGATCTAGTTCTCCTTCTAATGAAGTCAAAGGTAAAACTATTCTGGCATCACTGGGATCACATTTAGACCAACAAATACTTCTGGTTATCCAATCTGTAGCACTTCCCTGGATAGCTTCCAGAAAAGGTTTATGTAATTAGAAACAATATATTTTCAATCCCTTTTTCGAAAGGTCCCATTCTGTACTATTGAATTTCTTTTGAATTCAATGGGGAGCCTTGTGTGAGGCAAGACAGTGGAATCAGTCTAGCATGGACAAATATGTACTTGGGAACCATGTAATTTGGAGCTTTCATTTCTTTAGTTTTGCTGGTAAATTAACAGGATGACATGGGACAACTTGGAGATATGGAACCCAATAAATACAATGTCTCCTGACTAACATTTAGGAATGTTTGAGAATTCAAGATGCACATCCAAAAAAGAAAATTGCTGTGGATTTTTTTTAAAACCAGCGTCATTAGACTATTCAATATAAAGCGTGTCTTTAGACACATTAAAAATACAAATGCTAATGCTGACAAGAAGGTAGAGCTGGCAAGTCAACCAAAACTGAATAAAATATGCCCAGGCATAAAATCACATGCCAGACATAAGGCTTGCTCTTGCCAAAGGGCAATAGTTAGTTACAAAAATTAACATCAAAAAGTGGAAAGAATTTAGCATTTCAGTTTTTCATCTAATCGTCACATATTATACAAATGTTGTTTGAGGATCTCAATTCAATACTCTGTGGGTGGAGTCCTCAAAACAAGCCATCACACATAATTTGGAATAACTTAGTAATTACCTCAGAGCTCAGCCTTGAAAAGTAATAACATTATTTTTAATGAGCTGTTTATTCTGAATTTTATTTCAAAGTCTGTCAAGTAAAACCTAAAATCCTCTACTCTCTTAACATGCCCTAAACTAGCACAGGCAATGGTGTGTGAAGTCCACCCAAATGTAGTTTGTACGTTATCAATCCAGCCTACTGTTGGCTGGCTCCAGTTTCAGATTAACGTTGTACAGATGCGTTAACATCTCTATTCTTGAGATATTGGTCAGGACATAGCTCTTTATCTGGTTTGTTTCTGTAGCTCAACAGTAGCCCTGACATTACAAGATTTTACCTCAGATCACTTTCATAGGCTTGAGATCTTCGTAGGGAAAGCCAATGACTAATTTATTCCAGTGGTCTTTTTACTTCTTATTCGTAATACTTTACATTACACACTTTGACGCACATAACTCAAATGACTTGTTATCTATTTATACTGCTAAAAGCAAATGATCAAATAGCATGCTTCTTTTCTTAAATATAGAGAAGTACCTGTAATATCCTCCTGAAGTACACTTCTGGATTCCTTTTATCATCTCCTGATGGGTAATACTGAACTCACTCCCTGGGTAAAGAAGGGTAGCCATAACAGCAGCCTTGGAATGAGTATGGATCACTGCGCCTGCCCCTAAGAAGAGAAAAAGAAGAAAAAAATGTTTTTAGAATTAATTTTAAAAAGTGTCTATTAAGAAAATTTTATTCACATACTTCATTCATTTCCTTTGGCTAGGCATTTTAGCAAATGGTAATCTACTGTATTATAGAAAAAAATACACAGGAACCCAAAGAAAGATATGAGACAATTACTTATCTATAAAGGATAATTATGGATTGTCTTAGGACACTAGTATTAACTTTTAGTTAGTAACAAATTCCAGGAGAGAAATTACTTGCACAAATTCAAGGAGAAACACTACTTGTACATTTCTTTACATAGTGCAATGACTGAAAAACTCTATTAATTTTACCAGAGTTCTGAGATTCTAAAGAACTCCCAAACTTATTTGTGAGTCAAATGTTTAAAAACTTTTACTTGTTTTTTATGCTAGTACTTTTCTTTAATTATCTACTGATTCTCTGGAAAAATATTTATTGTTATCTTATTGTGTCATGATGGAAACATAGGTAGACAATAACTATAATTTACTTACAAAGTTGTGATGTTGCCAAAAAATATGAAATGAGTTTTCCACAGATAGATATAGAATAGTTTGGGTTGGAAGGGACCTTTAAAGGTCATCTAGTCCAACCTCCCCTGCAATAAGCAGGGACATCTTCAAGTACATCAGGTTACCCTGAGCCCCGTCCAACCTGACCTTGAATGTTTCCAGGGATGGGGCACCTGTCACCTCTCTGGGCAACCTGTTCCAGTATTTCACCACCCTCATTGTAAAAAAATTTCTTCCTTGTATCTAGTGTGAATCTATACTCCTTTAGTTTAAAACCGTTAGCCCTTGTCCTATCACAGCAGGCCCTGCTAAAATAGTTTGTCCCCATCTTTCCTATAGGCCCCCTTTAAGTACTGAAAGGCCATAATAAGGTCTCCCCAGAGCCTTTTCTTCTCCAGGCTGAACAATGCCGACTCTCTCAGCCTGTCCATACAACAGAGGTGCTCCATCCCTCTCATCATTTTTGTGGCCCTCCTCTGTACCTGCTCCAACAGGTCCACATCTTTCCTGTGCTGAGGGCTCCAGAGCTGGATGCAGTACTCCAGGTGGAGTCTCACCAGAGAATCACCTCCATTAACTGACTGGCCATGCTGCTTTTGATGCAGCCCAGGATGTGGCTGGCTTTCTGGGCTGCAAGCGCACGTTGCCAGCTCATGTCCAGATTTTCATCCACCAGTACCCCCAAGGCCTTCTTGGCAGGGCTACTCTCAATCCCTTCATCCCCCAGCCTGCATACTCGGGTTTGTCCTGACACAGGTGCAAGACCCAGCACTTGGCCTTGTTGAACCTCATGAAGTTCACACGGACTCACTTCTCAAGCTTGTCCAGGTCCCTCTGGATGGCATCCTGTCCTTCAGGCATATCAACTGCACCACTCAGCTTGGTGTCATCCGCAAACTTGCTGAGGGTCCACTTGATCCCGCTGTCTATGTCATTGATGAATATATTGAGAAGTACTGGTGCCAGTATGGACCCCTGAGGCATACCACTTGTCACCGATCTCCGTCTGCACATTGAGCTGTTGACCACTACTCTCTGGATGGGACCAATCAATTCCTCCTCCATCGAATAGTCCACCCATCAAATCCATACCTCTCCAATTTAGAGAGAAGGATGTTGGGGGGGACTGTGTCAAAGGCCTTACAGAAGTCCAGAGAGGCAACATCCATAGCTCTTCCCTTGTCCACTGAGGTAGTCACTCCGCCATAGAAGGCCACTGGTTTGGTCAGGCAGGACTTGCCCTTGGTGAAGCCATGCTGGCTGTCTCGAATCACCTCCCTGTCCTCCATGTGCGTAGCTTCAAGGAGGATCTGTTCCATGATCTTCCCAGGCACAGAGGTGATGCTGACAGGTCAGTAGTTCCCAGGGTGCTCCTTTCTACCCTTATTAAAAATGGGTGCACTGTTTCCCTTTTTCCAGTTACCGGGGACTTCACCTGACTGCCAAGACTTTTCATATATCATGGAAAGTAGCTTGGCAACGACATCAGCCAATTCCCTCAGCTCATGTAAGCTTCCTGTGCAGGAAGATCAGAAGAGACTCCCTAAATCCTTTCTAAAGTAACAGATGCAAATCTTACACAACAGCAAAAGCCTTTTATTACTGTCCGTCTGCAAAAGAAAAGTTTCATACTTTTTTTTCACCTATCCGTAATTTACAACCTTTAATCACAGACAATGGTTGTAAAAGGATCTAAAAGATAGCTGCTGAATAGGTATAAACCTGCTGTAAATCCCCCAGCTTCTCCCGCAATCTACTAATATACTGCACTAAAAATTAGTGCCAAAAAGATGAGAAGATTAAAATGTAAATGACACTCAGAGGATGTTACCATGGATTACCCTCCATTGTACATACTCCTTTGCAAATCAATTTATTTTATAGTTTCATGTTTATTTCACTGTAACTTCCATGTATAAAGAATATAGTATTGAATTTCAATTTTGTGGATGTGTATGTACAGTGCTTTAGTCATCACTAAACTAAAAACATTTGCTACGCACCTCTCATAGTGTAGGCATTCATAAAAAGAGGTGTGCACTGGCTTTTGTTTAGTTTCTTGTGTGGTGGAGGACTACTGATGTCCTGTTCATTCATGTCACAAACAAACAGATCTTCTGGCTGTAAGAAGGAAGAAATTATTTTGACCTGTGATGACTCAAATAGTTTCATTTTCCTGCTAGGGAGACAAATATGTACACCATACATTTAATACTGAATGTGATTCTAAGTTAGTAAAATTGCTGTAATGCACTGCATTTATTCTTGCTTCTAATACTATTTACTGACATTGTGTAATGTGAGTTAATATTAGGTACTCTTTTTATTCAAACTGCTGTGAAGCATATATTTGTAAAACTAAAATTTTCTGAGAACGGAGACAGCCTGTATCTAAATAACAGACAATAGATCAAAAGGAAAAGTAGTAACTGATTCAAAAAAAGAAATGTAGATGTACTTTTCCTCCCACCTTAAAGAACCAACAAAGGACATAAATATATGAAGGTTTAATTCAACTTGTAGAACTATGTTTTTAAATCTTGTTTTTAGTAGCTTTACATGACTGTTACCTTTGTATCAATCAGCTACTCATAATAGTAAAAAGAACTGTTCAGGGCAGCAATAAAATGTTCTTCTTTAAGGTTATTTTAAAAACCAGCAGGAAACACAGTTGCAAGAGATTTCCTTACTCATTGTGCTCAATCCACTGCTACTGCTAGCAAAGAACAGACCATCACAGTCCTGCCACGTTATAACTTTGCCTGCCTTACTTGCTAACATCCTCAGCGAGCACTGCTGTGAAACCCCAAGTTTCTATCAGTGAAGAGATTCCTTTCAATTCTCATTGTGTTTAACCTAAGATCTAGAAAACAACAAATCCTTTCCACATATTACTCTATTCTGGGGGAGTTCCTGCTGTCATATAATAATCATCATTTACCATTCCCCTCTCCACTTATATTTTGGGGTTTTTTTGGAAAGGACACAGATAATCACCTTTTCATGCGTAGAGCCCATCTATTTACTGAGAATATCAAGACAAAGATTTGTAGTCACTCAAATGCAAACAAATAGAGACCAGGTGTTAATGCTTAATTATGTAGGTGCCACAATAACTTGAAACTGTAGCCAACAGCTATAAAACCATTCAAGCTTGACAAAGAATAAAGTTGGACTTGAGTAATGTTCAAATCTCACAGTCTTCTGTGTTAATTTAAAGCAAATTGATCATCACGACTAATCTACACTGGCCACTGAAACACAGGTTGGCTTGCTATGCTAGAGAAGTACCCGGCAAAATCCTCCATTGCTTCAATAAGGCAATCAATAGTATAAGAAGTTTCTGACTTTACATAAGGAAAAATGAAATTTTAAACAAAGGTACTTTCATCCATCTCAAGATGAGCTCTGAGGTAAAAATACAATTCAACATACCTGTATTCTTTCCTTTTGGACTCCTGAAGGAGCAATGTAGATTTCATTCCTAAGAAAAGTTACAAATAGGGAAAATCGCTAAACATAGGGTTCTCCAACTGCACGGGCACTACAGCTCTCGATCCGCTGAAAAGGAAATAGCGAATCTAGCCTCTTACAATTTAACAACTTTCTTGCTCCTTCCATAGATTGACATGTAGATGGTTTTCAAAACCGAACCAAATCATACAAGGGCATAAGAAATCTCTGACTTGCAGGACTACAAAACCATGCTTTCAACTTGACAAGAGATCTGAAACACATGTAGGAAGTGCAGCCTTATTTTTCCTACAAAGGACAACACACAGCCTCCCCGCAATGATTCCAAACTCAAATCCCCAGAATTCACAATAAAAATGGAACAAGAGAAATTGCAAGCAGATACTGATCTATGACAAAACAGGTGACAAAACTATTACTTAAAAATCCACAGACTACCTATAAACAATATTAATTATCTAGAGTATTCTATAATGTAAATACTTTCAGGTTTTGTTATAACTGTGTTAAAAACATGTAAATGTGTTTTTAATGCATTTGTATATTTATTTGTATCAATAAAAATATAACACCAAATCAATGCAATTAAATGACTGAAATTCAAGTAGAAGTACATCACTTCTTGCAAGGTTTACATTAACAAAGACTGTAAAAAATGGATTTAAATTAAAATTACTTTATATGGTATCTGAAATTTTTTCAAAAACAGCAAAAAAAAATCAGATTATCTCTCTCAATTGTAAAGACTATTCAGTTTCAACAGTAACAGTAGCACAGAGACATCTAGTGAATAATTGGTCAAGTTACAGATACACTTCTAAGGACAAGATGTTTGTATTTCTGGACAAGAGCACTTAGAAGAGCAAGGAAGCTGGTGAAGGGTCTACAGAAAAAATCTTATGAGGAGCAGCTGAGAGAACTGGGGTTGTTTAGCCTGGAGAAAGGGAGGCCTTATAGCTCTCTACAGTTACCTGAAAGGAGGCTGTAGCAAGGTGAGTGTTGGTCTTTTCTTTGAAGTAGCAAGTGATAGGCTGAGAGGGAATGGCCTCAAGTTGTGCCAGGGGAGGTATAGATTGGATATTAGGAAAAATTTCTTCACTGAAAGGGTTGTCAAGCATTGGAACAGGCTGCTCAGGGAAGTGGTTGATCACCATCCCTGGAGGTATTTAAAAGACCTGTAGATGTGGTGCATAGGCACATGGTTTAGTGGTGAACTTAGCACTTTATGGTTGGACTCGATGATCTTAAAGGTCTTTTCTAACTCTTCATAGTGACAAAATGGCTGGGAAGCACATCAAAATGTGGCTTTATCATTTTAACATTTGTGCATTAACACTGACAACATTGCATTAATTTAGCCTTAATTCCCTTGCATGAGCAAAATGATTGAGAGTGCAATTGATTGAGAAATCAAGTGGTAATTGTTACTAATGAAAGATAAGCATTTTTTCTTAAAACAAATTTTTTTCTTTTTTAGAAATTAATCACAAAGGGAAAATCTGATGATGAAATACAGCCTTTGAAATACAGAACACCTGACAAAGAATTTTGATATGCTATCCCACGTGCAAATTGGCATTTTTATTCTGAGTAGTTGATATGAACTGCACAGTGAGTAATGCTGATTAGGATTAGCTCGTAAGACCAGTTGTTAGTATCTCAGTCAAATTTCAGTTGTTCTTTCACTATCTCCTATGTAACAGTTCTAAACTGGTCTGATCTCTGCCTCATAGCTATTAATTTCGAAACATAGCTACTGTTACTGTAGCTATAAAACAATACAGCCACATAGATTATTATTCCTAGACCCTGTACAACATTGGTACCAACTCAAATATGTATTTCGGTGTAGTCTGAGCAACCAAGCTATAGAACTGCTGAGAAAAACTGTGCTACTATGTCTTGCCACAACCAACATGAATCGCACTGAAATGACAAAGAAAATAGGCTACATTTAGCTACTGTAAGAAATCAGGGCTAGACAGATCTTTCTGTACACAAAGAAATTGAAAAACAAGAATTAACCCTCTTAATCATTCCTGTCATTATTATTATTGTTGTTGCTTTGCTTGTAAAATCAAGCAGGGAAGTGAAATGACCTGCAGAAAGCCATTAGAACAGCACAAATACTAGCATTTAGTGCCTTTACATCATATATATATATATTTCATGTATTTGAATAGCAATGGCTGTTTGTCTAAGCATGCAAGTGTACATCAGAAAAATGAGAGGTCAGACACTTTCAAGTTAGAGTGTCACAACACACTGTGACTGGGGACAGAATTGCAGGCACTGTGCAAGGTGTTTTGCAGAATGAGGACTTCTCTTTTTTCAGTGGCCACTGAGAGGAGCTCTGTCTCCATTAAAAGCTTGGAAAGCATGAACAGGGGGAGACAAATTAAAAAGTGAAGTGGTGCTCCTTAGTAGTGGATACACACCAAAAATTGTTTTGCTGTTACCTGTCCTGCTTTAATTATATGTTAAGAATATCTCCTTAGAAATTATCTCAGTAGAACAGTAATTTCCGTCTTAAAGAAAATGTCTTGCCTGCAAAATATCTAGGGTGGGATTCATCTCATCTCATCTAACCACAGGCATTTGAAAGCCATGTGCCTGGTGTAACCCATTCTAAATTCCATAGTCAATGAAATGAAAAAGGGGGATTATTCCTTGAAGACAATTCATCTACCTTAAACAAAGATAGGAAAAGGACAGAAAAAAGTCACTCCCTGAAGCTGGCTCTCTCCATTGAAGGGACTGAAATGATTAATTCAGACCAGCCACCTCCCTTCTATATGGTTAAATCTGGCGTACTGTTCATTTATTCCTCTACCTTCTTGCTCACTCTTGACTTTCAAACATTTTTCTTGGAACTGAAATACTCTCACCAACTACTAAATACAGCCACCTTCTCTCTCTCTATCCACCACATTCTTTCTCTTCCACCTTTACTTACCCATGTTTCAAGCTGATTCCTCCACCAGTTCCTGTTACCCAGCCTAAACCATAAAACAGTCGACAAAGCTCTGGGATAAGATTTCTTGGATGTAACTTCTCCTAATAATAAATTAAAGACATAAATTAAAAAACATCAGAAACATCACAAATCTAAGAATTTCAGTTCTGAAATTGAGTTTAAAGGGGTAGTACTTTCATACTGAAGTACAACAGTCTAATTTATGCTGATGAACTTCAGTTACAAAATGACTGCCTGTTTGCAGAATAACCTTTATACTTTGCAGAGGCCATTCGCACCTTGAAACGAACAAACAAAACCCCTAAATAAGATGCATGTCTAATTATCCTTCACAGGAAAGGTCTCATCTCACGTTTATTTGAGTGCAATGGCCCACAGCAAGATTAAGTCACAGACCATTGCCATAAAAAAGAAAAATAAATGCATCTAACATTATCCATTTAGAAAAGCTCAACAAATAAATTTTCCCATTGAATCAGTTTTTTCTATGTCTATTTTGCCTGATTTACAAATTTCAGTTGAACAGACTTTATTAATTCTGTTATATAATATTTTTACATAGCAGTCAAAATTATCACAGAAAACATAGGCAAATTATTTGATGAACTTGACATTCCTACATTTTTACAGTGTGAGGTTACCTCACATGCCGTATTTTAATATTTCTTTCAGAAGGAAAAAAGTTCTTAAATTTTTCCATATTCCATTAGTTATTACATCAATAAATATATCTCTCTCTCTATATATATATATATATTAACCAAAGGTATCTGTAGTGTCAGAGATTCATTTGTAGTTTATCTAAAACAGAATGGCTTTACAACACAAGCCAAAACTATTTATTGGAAATCCTAAACATTACTCTGTGATGAACATATAAACTAAGAAAGCTGTAGCTAACAGGTAGCAGCCTTTGATGTAATACATTGGAAAATTAAAAATCTTGAATGCTGGAATCATTTACATGAGAAACATAACCAGTATACACAGAGAAAACAGTGAGATGCTACTTTAATTCATGCTGTGTGCTTGAATTTATGCATTTGCATGTTGTCTTGAGTATTTCTTCTAGCTCAGCTGAGAGAATAAAATGCCAAAGTCTTCCCCATCTACCAGTTTAAAAATAAAAATATATGTGCTTTCACAAAGATCCTTGTATAACTGAACCCATCAAATAAGGAAGTAAACAGTAGACAGATAGCAGTAATTTTATTTACATCAATTTATCTCCCTGGGATGGGGTAAGATTTCCATCTACATTACCAGAGTAATACAGCTGGTTTTGTTTCTTACATATTGGTGACAGAAATCAGCAATTAAGCACAACAGATGTGTTACTTGCATTGTTTCCAACAGAAAAATGAGTTAGTTTTAGGAAGGCTAAACCCTTAGGCCCCCAAATACAGTCCACTGCTACTGCAGCCAACTCTCACATATTTCTTTTTATATATGCATTAAGTCTAATCAGTACACTTCAAACTTCAACTTAATAGCGTAGCACCACATTCTTCAATGGCACTTGTTTCTGAAGCAATTTTCTTTAAAGAACTGGGATTCAGTTCAGATGCTATTCCTGCCTGCTTTAATTTTGTTTCTATTATTTACAATATCTTTTAATACATTAAAAAAATCATCTGTTTATACATTTCAAGTGATAGAAACAAGACTCTAACCAGCAATCCTAGAAACTTATGTAAGAAGTTAAGATTTTTAAAGCACCATAAACCTTTATCAGTTCACATTACCTGAAACAAATAGAACAGCATATACAAGAGTACATGAAGGAAAAAGACCCCAGGCCAAATAAGCCAACTCCTACATTTACAGTGAAAAAAATCTGAAATCTTCCCCATTCACACAGCTGAAAATGAAACTACCCCTTTCCAGATCTTTGCCACTGAAAATAGTAATATATATCAAGTATACTCTGACTAACTAAACATTCCTCAAATACTAATGACTCTGAAATGTACTGTGAATCTGAAAATATTAATGCATGTGTCATATGTTTAAAAATACAAAACAAGCGCATAGTATGTGTAAACTATGGGTCCCCATTCTGTTGTTCTGATTTATTTTTTCAGAATTAATGGCTGTACATAATTTTTATCTATCCACCTGTCACGAAACTGAGTCCCACAGTATCTTGTTTTGACTCTTATTCAAAATGACATCACTGTCTATTTCTAACCTAAGTAGTACACTGGTATTTTTCATTTCAAAGATAAATTATGTCTCTTCTACTATTGATGAAATAAGCTTATACTAAACAGGTTTATTTATTAAATGTACACAGCCATTAAAAAAACCCTAGATAATAACACTCCTACAGTTGTTTCATGATGAATCTAGACATGTACTGCAAAATTCAAATTCATGAGTGCTTTTCACCACTTTAAATCATTAAAAAGAATTTTTAAAAGTTCAAACTCAGAAGCTACTTTCATCAAGAACACAGGAAAATAAATATAATCAAGGAATTTTGACCTTTTCTGAAAAATTCCAGAATTATAAAGAAATCCTCGAGTTTAACAGTATTTTTCCAGGATCAGTGGATACTGACTATAATCATAAACAAAAATATTACTGTATTTCCTGTTTAAAATTACTGATAATAAAATTGACAGTTCTTTCCATAACTAAAAAATAGTACTTTCTGTAACAAATCTGGGAGTGAACATGTGTGAAAGCAGTAGGCAACTCAACAGGATTACTGTCAAATCTCAATTAGCAGTACTTTTAAATTTTATTTTTAAGTTGAAGTACAGATGCTATTGGTTATCTCTTCCTTCACACCTCCAACTCAGGATCTGGCCCACTAGTTTTCTCATACAGCTAACACGAACAATTTAGCTTCTTTGCTGCTATGCTGTTACCAGCTTAGCCTGAGTTTCTACATGCTGTTAGATATGAAGGAAAACTCCACAAATTTCCATGAACTTAAAGTGGTGACTGATTTCTCAATCCAATAAATTATTCTTTTGAAAACAAATTTGCTGATAAATTTCTAAACAGAAACTGACTGAAAGTAATCACTGAAAATTTAGAGTATTTCCAGCATTCAAATATTTTAAAAAATTACTATTGTATTCTGCAAGACTGTGGTTGCTCAAGGAAAATTAGATTTTTTCTATTTTATTCAAATTACTGTATCTAATATTATTTAAAAAATAAAACAAAACAAAGCCACCTACCCAACCCCAAAACCCAGAAAACAATGTGGATCTAACGTAATGGAAATCAAGGTGGACCCACCCTACTTGTAGAACAAACACATTTGTAAAGATTTTGGGGATAATTTTCAAAAGTTGTAAAACTGAACTACAATGTGGATATTTTAAGATATTATAGTAAATAAACAGGTACTGAAATACGTATCTCCCTTTCATAAATTGCTCAGAAATCATACAATTTCTTCAGAAATAAGCACAAACTGCATAGATGAAATCATACTACTGATATTTCATACTGATGGGTAGTAAATCATGATGAGGTTTCTTTGAATAGCTGCGTTGTGATGTCTGATGTCATAATACAGATTTGTGATACGCTGTATACATAAAGTGAGAGAAGTACCATTAATAAGCCGGTAGATTTCTGTTTAAAATCTGTCTTTAGCACAGAAATGGATCAAATAAACCAAAGTAGCATAAATAATGTCACGAGCCCTTAAAAAAAATTATTTTCTACAAGACCTTCAGCACCATACAAGGATTATATAATGCAAAAGGGAGGTTTTTTAGGTGAGAAAAAAAAATAATTGTAAGGAAGAGATAGGAAAGCAATGTGGTGAGGAGTCCTACTCTGCTTAAAGTCTGAGACTGTCAATTTTTACAGGAACTACAGACCTCCAACTGAAATTGATCATTTATGGTGTGCCTTTTTTATGTTTTGGAATTTTTTTATTGCAGCAATTAGAAGGCTTACTAGTTTTTAAAAAATGACAAGTGATTAGCTTCTCAGATTAGTCATTTATGCCCATGAAAAGACATTTCCAAGAGAAACGTTTATTTGGCAGCAGGAACCCACGTGGGGGGGGGCAGTATTCTGTTAACACCCACTGAATAAAGAGAAGAAAAGCAAAAAATAAGTAGCACATACCAAAACTGGTAGGCAGGTAGTTACTTAGTACCAACACCTTTGCTGAAACATTAAGAAAAAAGTGCTGTTGTCACTGATCCCTCCCTCACGCCAATACCGCAGTGACTCTAAATGGAAGACTGAGTGAGTGATCCCTGCTGGTCTAAAGTAAGACCATAATACTTAAAACAAAGGAGAACTGGGATTCTGTGAGCCCCTCAAGATTGTCTCCTAGCCCTTAGAATCACAGCAAGTAGAGGCATTGCTTAATGCAGCCCCTCTGAACAGACAGACCACTTCCATCTTGTTGCAGTTGTTACAGGAAAACGCTTCCAGTTGGTGTTGGACTTGCAGAATTAGGTGTGGGGAAGCCGCGGTGGCAGCACGGGACAAACAGGCACAGGTGCTAGACAGCAGCAGTGGTTCTGAGGCAGGAGACAGAGAAGGTGAAGCGATGGAGACAGCAGCCAGGGGCAAGTTTGACAAAGCTTGGAAGCTCCAACTTTAACCTCATCTGTAAAACTTCCAACGACAGCAAGCCACAAACTCCCCACGCAATCTGTTTAACTGTCCCAGGGCAGAAACATTTTCCTAATGCCTAACCTAAACTTTGCTTGCTGCAACTTAAGCTTGTTATCTCTTACCAAACAGTTATGGGCATAAAGAAGATATTCTTCCCTTTCATCTCTGTGACATTTTACATATGAAGACAAGTCTATTTGCTCCTCTTTTTTTTTTTTTT
>VYXH01001155.1:176281-196392 GCA_013397275.1 Burhinus bistriatus
TTTTTTTTTTTTTTTTTTTGAGACGCAAGATTTCCTTTTTTTTTTTTTTTGAGACGCATTTAAGCCTGTTTCTTGGATGTGTATGGTCATTAACTGAAAAGTGACTAAAATAGCTTTGAAAAGAGACCATTGTTGTAGCAACTGTTCTTGTCTTGCTGAACAAGGCTCTTATCTGCAATACTACTGAACTTCTCTGAACATAGGCATCTCTATGCATGACCAGTAAATGCATGTACATGGAATGGATAGGTTGGTGAGCTTGGAGGATGAGAAGGGAGTGGGGAAAATGGAGCTGAAGTGCACCTCACTCTTTCCTTTCCTTTGCATAAGGACTTGTATTGTAGTTCCACAGTTGCTTTAACTCAACTTAAATTCTATCCTAGTTCCTACTGCCCATTTTGGATGTTGGTTTTGATCATGCTGCTGTATGATGAGCCAGATCAGGAAGCTAACCTGACTGAAATTGTATTTGTTTTTGGGATCAGGTTAACTGCCAGCAAAAGCCATTCCCCAATCTGGATAACAGGGCAGCAGCATGAGTGTTAGTGCTACTGGTAGTACAAATAAAGGTGTGAACATGAACAGTTGGGGCAGAAGACTGATCAGCTCCTTCTGGTTGTATCATGGATTGATATTAAGTTAATGTGGAACAAGAGGTATGGCTTAAAACTTTTTCCCTGAATTGGCCCCATTCAAAATGCAATCATTGTGCTGCCTTGCAAAATTAGATTTGTGATACGTTGTAGAGAGAACAAATTCTTTTCTTGTTCAAAAAGTGCTTTGATTTTGTAGCTATGAAATTACCTTAAAACATCCAAGTGATGTTAATAAATGTGTTCTCTGGGAGGTTTTTCAGTGAACTTGTTGGCTGCATCTGACCTCCAGACAACTGAGAGCAATTAGAAATTGAGTTTTAAAAACAGTGCCACAGCATTGTCAAGTCTGTTGCTGAAATCTCTTCTTGTGCATTACTGTAATAGATGCTGTAACTATTATAATTTTGTTGTATAATTCTGCATAGTTCAGATCAGGCTGCATAGAAGTCAGGAGAAAAAGGAAGTTCCGTGCAAAGTTAAGTAACAGAAGTAAAGAAGTTTGTTGGCATACTTTGTCCACATTTTTTGCTGCCATGACTATCGATGTTATCAAATTATTTCTGACGATAAGGTTCTTCCTCAGGTAGCTCAATTTAAAAATGAGTTGAGGTAATGTGTTCCTTTTCTTAGTGGTGTGTTCTTTCAAGTCCTCTGCCCTCAAAATTTTCTGAGTGTCAGGAATATTTTTCTTTCTTTAATATGCCAGCAAAAGCAGCCTGGAAATAGATCTTAAGTTTTGCTGGTGAGTATAGGAGTTGCGGGGAGGCGGGGGGAAAACCTGCATGCAGTTTTCCAGTGTAGGGATAAAAATCTTCTCAGCTCTCTGCTGATTCAGTTTTTATGTATGTTATTTCTGAACAGCTTGTTTGCTGTAGGTGACTAGAAATTTACAATGAATTTTCTAAATAATTCGTGCTAGCTTTATGCCATATACCTTAGTTGCTATTTAACAGTCAACATGCAGGTATAATTACCACAAACAAAACAGATTAAAAATGTATATAACTCCCATGTGGGAGAATACAGCAGAACTTCAAACGCTAACACTTGATACCAGTTTACTTATAGTTGCTTTCTTTTTAAATCAAGACCTATGATGTATCTGTTAAATTCTTTTTTTGTTTCAGTCCATTTGTGAAACAAAATATTTCCATATGCAAATTATTTTGTAATTTAAACAGTATGTTGAACTTTCAGTGAACAGCTTAAAGGAAAACATCTATGACATCAGTGGTCATATGTTTTAAGTCTGCAGGGAAATTTTACAGAACTTTACAGCCAGATATTTCTTTTTCTAAATGGAATCAACACATAGAATAGTACAGTATTTATATGTAATTATGTTTTGAAGTAAAATGTTAGCAGCCTTCCAGGTAGTAGCAAACTTTGTTACCCAAAACTTGCAAGGTCTTGTATTTAGCATCTTCAAAGTGGAGCATAGGGCTAGTTTTCAAACTTTATTTTTCTTTCAGTTTCTAAATATACTTACAGATTCATGAGGATAGAATTACACTGAAGTATTTTCATAGGTTGAGAAGGGAAAGGCAGCTATTTTGAGTTCCAATACTCTATATACAGCATAAAGCATGGAACTACAAGTAGAAAGATGGACATTCTTTACTTTTGTTTTGCTTTGTGATGCATAGTGAGTTGTTCTGCTAGCACTCAGATTTACATCAGTGATATGGAGATAACATTATCTCATTAAGAGGGTTTATATTCTCTTGCCTGCTGAAGCTGCTGAGCAGCTCTTAGCTCCCCATGTCTTCTCAAATAGGAGTAGTAGAACACTGTATGTTTTTTCCCAAAAAATAATTTTCCTTTGAGCTATATGATATATTGGTCTTTCTCAGGTGATGGAAAAACTCCTAACAAGCCTTTGTTAGTTGCCTGGGCCTTACAAGTCAAATATTTTGTGTTCCTGGTGGAAAGCTAGGGAAGGATGAAGGAAAGTTTTGTTTTTATCTAGTGACAAGTAGGTTTATTATGTGTGGTGTGGTTTTGTTTTAGTGTGACTGTTAGTAATAAGTCATTCAGTGCCTGAGAAGACTGTTAGCCTACAGTATTTGCTATTAAAGGCATAGTCATATACCTTCTAATGTCAGTTTGAGTGCTGCTCCTCAATTACAGTTACCAGTCTTGCAGTGAGGCATAATAGGACAGAAGATGGCATTTCTGTTTTTCAGGTTTGGCATGTGCCTTGATCTTTTGATTCTTCCTTGTGCTTTGTATCCTGTGGTGTTTTGGGGTTTTTGTTTGTTTGTTTGTTTGGTGGGGGGGGGTTTCACACACTTCATGTGTACTTGCTGCTGGATCTTCTCTCCTAACTTGATCAAAGGACCAGAGTGGACTGTATGTTTTGTGGTAGTTCCTCATAACAGGAAAGGGAAAATGTTAGTGGCACAAATTTGTTGCTAAATTTTGTATTTATGCCAAAATATGGAGCCTATTCTGGGAAATGGACCAAGTGACTCTTTAGAGAAGTGAAACATGAACCATCATGTTTAAAAATTAATTTTTTCCTCATTATTAATGTGGAATGCTTTCACCTTTTTCAGTGAAGTATATTCACTAGTTCTATATACTCCTAGATATTTGTGGGATATGACTTCAAAATCATGTTTTCATTGTCAAAGTTGACTTGTCAAGTTAGACAAATGAAATGGAGAAGACTTCTTTGCATCCTGTAATGTATTATTCTCTACTTGCTGTTATCTGTAAATATTTTTTTTGAGTGAACATATGTAGGGTAAAGAAAACTGTGAACTCATGCTTTAATTTGTAGTATTTGAAAAATGATCATAGATAAAACATGATTTGGTAAATGAACATAGATGGGCATTCACAGAATAATAAACATTCTTAATATAGTTCATTTTTTTGTGTCCAAGATGACAGGTTACAAGAAGAAACTTATTTTAAAAGAAAATCCGTGGAGGTGATTCAAATGGGAATTGCCAGTGTTAACAAGGAACACTGTCTGGATACATTTCTAAGCATTACAGTAATAAGTAATATTAAGCTGACAAGCATTTAAGTACCATGGAAAGAACAGATCAATTTCTAGGACTGATTTGGAAAAGGAAAATCAATCTGGGTATAGAAGGATGAGACAAATATGTATATTTCCTCATGCAGTCTTCTGGGAACATGAACCATGCATATGCTGGGCTCACTTCCACACTTAGTGTTCTGTGCAGCATGATCCTGATTGTATTGCTTTCCTGGGGATTTAGGGGAATAAATAACTCAGTCTCTGCTCTTGGTGCATTTTAAAATATCAAGATCATTGATGGCTGCTGAGGATATTGGTGGTTTGCTACAATGTTTCCATTTCACATTTTAAAAAAAAAAAAATAGTCATAGAATGGATTGGGTTGGAAGGGACCTTTAAAGGTCATCTAGTCCAACCTCCCCTGCAATAAGCAGGGACATCTTCAAGTACATCAGGTTACCCTGAGCCCCGTCCAACCTGACCTTGAATGTTTCCAGGGATGGGGCACCTGTCACCTCTCTGGGCAACCTGTTCCAGTATTTCACCACCCTCATTGTAAAAAAATTTCTTCCTTGTATCTAGTGTGAATCTATACTCCTTTAGTTTAAAACCGTTAGCCCTTGTCCTATCACAGCAGGCCCTGCTAAAATAGTTTGTCCCCATCTTTCCTATAGGCCCCCTTTAAGTACTGAAAGGCCATAATAAGGTCTCCCCAGAGCCTTTTCTTCTCCAGGCTGAACAATGCCGACTCTCTCAGCCTGTCCATACAACAGAGGTGCTCCATCCCTCTCATCATTTTTGTGGCCCTCCTCTGTACCTGCTCCAACAGGTCCACATCTTTCCTGTGCTGAGGGCTCCAGAGCTGGATGCAGTACTCCAGGTGGAGTCTCACCAGAGAATCACCTCCATTAACTGACTGGCCATGCTGCTTTTGATGCAGCCCAGGATGTGGCTGGCTTTCTGGGCTGCAAGCGCACGTTGCCAGCTCATGTCCAGATTTTCATCCACCAGTACCCCCAAGGCCTTCTTGGCAGGGCTACTCTCAATCCCTTCATCCCCCAGCCTGCATACTCGGGTTTGTCCTGACACAGGTGCAAGACCCAGCACTTGGCCTTGTTGAACCTCATGAAGTTCACACGGACTCACTTCTCAAGCTTGTCCAGGTCCCTCTGGATGGCATCCTGTCCTTCAGGCATATCAACTGCACCACTCAGCTTGGTGTCATCCGCAAACTTGCTGAGGGTCCACTTGATCCCGCTGTCTATGTCATTGATGAATATATTGAGAAGTACTGGTGCCAGTATGGACCCCTGAGGCATACCACTTGTCACCGATCTCCGTCTGCACATTGAGCTGTTGACCACTACTCTCTGGATGGGACCAATCAATTCCTCCTCCATCGAATAGTCCACCCATCAAATCCATACCTCTCCAATTTAGAGAGAAGGATGTTGGGGGGGACTGTGTCAAAGGCCTTACAGAAGTCCAGAGAGGCAACATCCATAGCTCTTCCCTTGTCCACTGAGGTAGTCACTCCGCCATAGAAGGCCACTGGTTTGGTCAGGCAGGACTTGCCCTTGGTGAAGCCATGCTGGCTGTCTCGAATCACCTCCCTGTCTTCCATGTGCGTAGCTTCAAGGAGGATCTGTTCCATGATCTTCCCAGGCACAGAGGTGATGCTGACAGGTCAGTAGTTCCCAGGGTGCTCCTTTCTACCCTTATTAAAAATGGGTGCACTGTTTCCCTTTTTCCAGTTACCGGGGACTTCACCTGACTGCCAAGACTTTTCATATATCATGGAAAGTGGCTTGGCAACAACATCAGCCAACTCCCTCAGGACTCTGGAATGTATCTCGTCAGGTCCCATAGACTTTTGTATGTTCAGATTCCTCAGGTGGTCTTGAACGTGATCTTCTTTTACAGTGGGAGGGACTTTGGTCCCCCAGTCCCTGCCTTGTGGTTCATCCACTAGAGAGGTGTGGGGAGAGAGTTTAAATAAGAATGGACTTAATGGAAAATCCATGTAATGTCTTAAACTCTAGCGAACCTCTGAAATATTTATGGTTGAATACCTACATTCTTTTAGAAGTGTAATAATTTATTCTTTCATAATTCTTCAGCAATATGAAAGACACGGTCAGATTTATTGTATGTATTAACATTAATATAATATTAACATTAAATCATTGTCTATTAATTGAAGTTTCACTTCTGTTTTTGTCTTCTCTGAGATCTTAATCATGGTAACTCCTAGAACTTAGAAATAAGGGTAAGAAGCATTTTCACTCTAGGTGACATGCTTTTCTGCTCAAAATTCTTCTAGTTTTTTTCCTTGCCCTTTTTCTTCTGGATAATGGTTAAGGGGGGGGAAAAAAAAAGGATTAATTCCTCAGCTTTTTTTAAGCTGTTCCTGCTTACCCTAAGCAAACTCTTACAGAATAGTATGTGAAAAGATATATTTAATTGGCCTCATAACTATCTTTAAAAGTTCAGAAAGATAGTATCTCTTGTATTACAAGCCGTATGTCAGAATACTACTTTGGTATACTGGATCAAATGACAAGAGATGTAGTGTGCTATGAAACCAAGGAATGTGCTGTATCATGAGCCCTGTCCTCAGAAGAATCTCACTCAGATGGCAAACAGCTTGCTGCTCTGCACTGCCACTTCTCTCTGTGTATGGGTTTACTAAGCAGATTCAGTCAATTGACAGACTGATCTGCTGCCTAGCTGTGTCTAGTACACGGTGTTGCAGGCCCAGAGAGGTTGTGGTGTTGTGTTGCTTAAATATATTGGACTTTTCAGATCATTTCATTTGGCTTGTCAAAGGAAAGAAAAGGATAAGAATTTACCTGCTCTCTATATATAGACACTTACCCACATGAAGGATCTCTGTAATGAGAAATCTTTCAAGCTTTTTAACAGACGTAAGATCCAATCACTGAAACTTGAAATTAGGCAATTTCAGTCTGCAAAGCAGATATCGTTTCCTAGCAGAAAGGATAAATAAACATTGGTAAAGTTTATCAGTGAAAGAGGTGGATCATCAGTGTCTGGAGTACTAGGATTAGGGGACGTTTATTATTTTAAAAGATATGCTTTAATCTGTCATCTGTAAAAAATTCCACAGAGGAAGAGAAAGGAGGATGTAGTGTTTGTGGTGGATTTTGGTAAGACAAATGAAACTTCTGGTCCTATTTCTTTTTTTAATGTTTGAACTTTGGGGGAATGGGATTATACGCTTTGCCTTGGTGTGCTCTTAATATTGCATATTCTTAATAAGACAGAGGTCATAATCAAGATATCTAGCCTTTGGTGAAGAGTCGGAAAGGATTCTAACAATTGGCTAGATATGTTCTGCACATTTACACCCCATTCTGTCCTCACACTTGCATGCCCATGGCTAGAAGCGTGAGGATGGGTAAGTACTCTGAGACAGAAGAGAGGATGCCTGCATGGCTGGTACTCTGGTCGTACGTTCATAATCATACTGTTGACATACTGCATAACTAGGAAGAAAACCTATGGTAAATACCACTGAGGAATTTGTGGGTGGAGGTATACTATCCCCAGTATTACATCATGGTTCATCAGCAGGTTTTGGATTCCAGGTAGCAGTCGTCCATTGGTATAGGATGCAATACCTCTCACCCAGTTTCTTGTGATTGCAGCAGTTTTGGCCTGTCTTGAGGACTGAGATAGGTGTGCATACATCTGTGTGTGTGTTCTCTCCTCTGGGCTTGCTTATATCTGAGAAGTCTTATGTTCAGACTTCCTTTCCTGTCAAGCAACCAGGAAATGAGAGGAGACAAGTCTTTGAGACTCGTCTCATTCACATTACTGGAGTAAATGAGAGGCTGTGGCACAGCGTTTTAACTAAGGCTTTGCCCAAAGAGACCCTAACAGGGGCAGAACTAAGCATATGCAAGGCTGTGTATGGAAAGCCCCCCAAAATGAAAATGTGGTTTGGTTTAGTACATATGCCCCTGGTACACAAAAGGCAGGGGATATTAGCTGACTCAGCTTTGCAATTTATGACATTTCAGGGATGAGGGGGGATTAAAAAAAAAAAAAAACAACAGTCACAGCTTTATGCTAGCTGCTGTGTTTTTTTCTAACGTTTTTTACAGCTACTTTTTCATTCTACACACGATAGCTTGTGTGTAGTTGGAGTTCTAAGCAAGTTGTAGATTTCTTTTTTCTGTTTACATTTCTGTTGGACAAAAATTATATAGCCCTGTTTCACTTGCATCCACTGTAGGATTGTTCAGTAGGTCAAGCTGAACTGAGGGGTACTTGAAATATTAGTTCATATGTTTTTGATAATGCACTAATACTTGGTCATGGAGAAAGTTTCCATTAAAAATTAGTTGAATCAAAGCTGAAGCAGAGTATCTAAAGTCTTCATCAGATCCAAAGTTTCTATATCATGTTTTTGCTTAAGATAGAGTTTAATTTGCTTAGTACTTTGTATTATTTATGACTTTATACTCAAGTTGGCCCTTGTTCTGTGTGTAAAATAGGTTCTATAGTTAGTGCCTTGTTTTCCTTGGTGCTCTTGGGAGTGCGTGCTTGTATGTAAGCTTAAAAAAAGAGCATCACAGTGAATCTTTTGTTCAACTGTCTTTCAGATTAATGCACTTTTAGTTTCATTTATGTTAAGCAGTTAACTGAGAAAATAATTATACTGAAGAAGTATTTAGTCTTGATAATCATATGCTTGTTTTACAGGTACACCTGGTATTAAAGTTCTCATGCCTGCACTTTCTCCTACAATGGAAGAAGGAAACATTGTGAAATGGTTAAAAAAGGAAGGTAAGATGGCATTTTCTATGGCCACATTTGTGTTAATTCTTCAGCTATATAAATCTGTTCTGTAAGAATAAGATCAGTCTTTCTGGTTGTGCCTTAGTATTTTGAAGCAAATTGTTTGGTATATGGATGCTGTCATCTTGAACAATACCCATTTTGAAATTGTTGGTTCTTGAAACATTTTTCCTTTAGCTGTCTTCCAAAAGGTTGCATTGATCATATTTTTGAAAAATTTCTATTAGGCTGTTGTAGGGGGTGTGTGTGTGGTGTTCTTAATTCCCAGTGTTGTCATGCTGATCAGTAACGTTGGAAGGCTGAGAGCCTTTGACTTTGGGGAGAATCTCTGTTTCATTATTCCACTGCGTTACGAAATAATGTGGAAGATACAGTATTTTTATAGTTGCTATTCAGGCCTTACTTTAATACCTACATTATAGTCTACAATTAAAACCAATAGAAAAATTTAAATTACTTTCCTAACTGAAATTCGAAATGGGGAAATCTCTTTCAAAAAAAAAAAAAAACCAAACAAACAAAAAAAACCCAACCAAACAAAAAACCCCAAAAAACAAAAAACCCCCCCCAAAAAAACTTCGAAAACCAAACTACTCCAAAACCAGTCCTGATAGCCTTGGTTATCTTAGGTTCTCTGTGCTCTGACAACTGAAAAGTAATGTACTTTGGTTAAAGTATGTTGGAGCAGCTAGATAAATAGTCTGAGTGTATATTTTGTCTTCACATAGGTTGTATGTAAATAAAAAATGATCTGCAGAAGAATCAGCAGCCCCTGTTGTGTCAGGAAACCTTTCTCCCCACTCCTCCTACCCTTTCCCATCTCCAATTTAATATTAAAACTGGATTTTAACCATAGTTTTGGATTCCAGGTAGCAGTCGTCCATTGGTATAGGATGCATTGCATAGTTTTAAGGTGACGGTAGGAACATATCTTGTTCTCAGATATTTGCTAAAGAGATGAACACGTCTGGAGAAAAGAGAATCTTCTAAAGCATACTGTCTTTGACAGACATGATTTAGTGAGCTAAACGTGTTTTGTCTATTCTGCCTAGATAAGCTATTTCCTCTACACTCTCTAAGTGTTGATACAGCCTCCATCATTGGGTTACTGGAGTCCTTTGCTCTTACACATTTTGAGACGTGGCTGGAAGACAACTTGCTGCTACAGTAGTGGAGATGACCTTCTGCTTGTAAAACTTCTACTAAGAATTTCTGCAGATTTTGCTAGGAACAATATGGCAGTCTATGTTTGTTTTTTTAAAAAAAAAAAAAGTAATCACACGAATGTTCTTGAAACTTGAAGCTTCAGTTAGTCAAGTATCAAGTCCAAGATTATGCAGAGAGAAAGATCCAATGTCCTTTTTCTATACATTAGTTGTCAACAGTAAGACAGTAAAAATCAACAGTAGTCTGTTTCACAATAAATATAGCATTCAAATTTGCAAGAGAAAGCAAAGAGAGCACAATAGGAGTTGAAGTAGATTCCAGTTTGCTTCACAACATGAATGAATCAGTTTTCGTCATAAAAAGATCTTAATACACAACAGGTATACAGTGGTTTTTCTCAGTCTTTCCACTATACTTCCACTCCAACACAAAAGGAAAAAAATCTCCACAACTACTTTAATTAAATTAAAATGAAATCTTGATTGATGGTTGGCCTTTGAGAGAAAACTATTGTAGGATTTTTATTGCTCTTCTTTCTACTTAGAAACAAGACCAAACCAGAATATAGTATATTGTCTTACGTGGCACATCTGTGACCATAATTAGTTCCTATGGATATTTTTTTCCTCTGACAGTCTGGAAAATAAACGTAATGACAACATTAAAAAAAAGTGAAGATAAACTTTGAAGAAAAAAACCAAGTGATTTAATGCTTATATTCCTTCTGTCTGCAAGGGATGCTCATAACTGAGGGTTTGAGCAACCAGGTCTAGTGGGAGATGTCCTTGCCCATGGCAAGGGAGTTGGAACTAGATGATCTTTAAGGTTCCTTCCAACCTAAACCATTCTATGAACTACATAATCCCCCAGTGAGTTGGCCATCTAAATGTAGTGGCATTACTGAGTATAAATGTTTGATAATCTCACATCCAAGAAAATAAATATTTTAAAGTATTTGACAGAAGAGAGCCAATGATTACATATGAAATGTTTTTTCCACTGTACAACCACCAGGGGTCAGTAAAATCCTATTTTGATATTTTTTTTCTGCTCTTTGGGTAAATATCAAATGTTTTCATTTTACAGTTTCAGAGGATGGACAGATGATTTCAGTACTGCAGAAGGAAAAATGCTGAATTTAATTGACAGCTTTCCTATTTCCTTTTCATTGTTAATGCAATTTCATGTTGATTCTTGTGGGTAATAAAGTCGTTCTCATAAAAATAACTGGGTTTTTAAAAAACTGTATTTATTATGTACGAATTTAATGCTGATGAAAGAGGATAGATTGACAGCCCAGGAGACTGATATCCTCTTGTTATTGTGGGCAGGAAACAGAATAGCCAATAGTGCTAGCAGTTTCCTCATGCAGTGTAACTGCTGCCTTCTGAGACATCACCTCCAGGGACTTCAGTCTCTGTGCTCTGTCAACTTTGATTTGATTTGCAAAGAGTACATCAAGGAATGCAGTTTGTATCTTGTGAGTTGCATACTTGCCTGCCAGTAACTGTAGCATGTAGTCTATTGAGTACCAATTGGACGTGGTCTCCTAGAGGGAAACTTGGGTTCGGTAGAGATCCTAATCATTCAGCCTAGCTATAAGAACTTAAAAAATTTAAAAAATTTTAAAATTTAAAAAAATCCAAACGAACCCCACCCAAGATTTTTCAAGGGCATTATGTATAATCTCAGAGAGCTGCCATTCAGGCAACTTCTGTTGCAAATACCACTCTCATTAGAAAGTGTAAGAGCAAAGATATGCTCTGCAAAAGTGTTCTTTCCAATCCTAGCTATCGGGGAAAGTGTTGGAAGCACAAAATAGTATAAACACGTGGTGCCCAGAACAGACATGAAAGCTAGGTGAAAATCTGGTGGTTCGTGCTGCCATGGCACTGGGGAGGAACGAGAAGCAGGGTGGAAGCTGTATGGCCCTATTCTTCCACTTTTCACGAGAAATGTTTTGTGCAACAGCTAACGGTACAACCACAAGGAAGGATAGCTTGACCACAGTCCCACCCACTCACTTTGCACATTAGGAATATAAATGTTACCCCAATTTTGTACCTAATTGAGGGACAAGAATTCAATGCCAAGTCATAGGGACAGATCTATGGGTTTGTCTTCCTCATTACCTTCCCCCCTCCCGAACAGGGATGCCTTTCGGTAAGATTTGTAACCTCAGCTGTGCTGAGTGCTTACCCAGGAAATCAAGCTTGTGATTGCAATCATATCTTTAAAGTTATATAGCTATTCTGCAGTTTAGTCTATTTATCACTAGCAATCTTAAAGAATCTGTATATGTTGAATAAAAATAAACCGTACTATATATGTACATGACTACTTCCTTTGAATGCAGCTGGACCTAGAGCAGACAGGCTGTTCATGCATGCGGTGTCAGGCCTATAGTCACGGAGTAAGCGGTCTCACTAAATGCAACAGAAAGCTGATTTTTAGTTGACATCAAAGTGATCATTGATTAGGAGCTATCACAAATTTTGCAATCTCTAATGAAAATAACTGTGATCCTTTCTATTGCTTTTGGGTCCTGAAACACACATGAGATTTTTTTGAATGCCACTATGAAATAATATTCTTAAAACTGCATTTAATCAATTGCCTTCCAAACTTATGACCACTTCTTGGCTGCAGCAGTGAAAGGAAAACAAAAAAAGTAGCAGAAAATTGGTTTGCCCGGTTCTCTGATAACTCTTCCTCTTGCCTTCCCTGTGCAAGGGAATCCTTAGCTTTCTGTGAACAGCCTCACATATCCACGTTAAGAGATATGTCATGTGTGACAAACACATGGATGAGGGTATTTGCTTTGGCTAGCTTGCACTGTTGGAGTTACTGCTGCAGGTTACTTAGCACTGAGATTTCTTTTTAATGGTGCAGAACACTTACAGTCTGATTACAGGTTGGGCAAAGACGATAATTAAGATATGGAGTTAAGCTCCTTTTTGCTTACCTGTCTTAGCTCTGTAGGTTACGGAATTTGACCAACAATTTGATTTCTTAACATCTATGAAGTACTTACCTAATAATCTTATTATATATGGGCTACTTGAAGTAATGGTCCAGTGGAACTAAAACACTTGGTATACAGTGTGGAATTCTAACTTCCTGTTATAAACTGTTCATGCTCTAGTTATTGCAAGTGCTGTGTGGCAATTAGATTATTAAATTAAAAAGAGCATAGAATGGTTAGAGTTGGAAGGGACCTTAAAGACCATCTAGTTCCAACCACCCTGTCATGGCCAGGGATACCTCCCACTAGACCAGGCTGCTCAAAGCCCCATCCAAGCTGGCCTTGAACACTTCCAGGGATGGGGCCTCCACAACTTCCTTGGGCAACCTGTTTCAGTGCCTCACCACCCTCATAGTGAAAAATTTCTTCCTGATCTAATCTAAATCTGCCCTCCGGTAGATCAGGTGCTACTTTGTGTACTCCCCTGCCAAGTTCTGTAATAGAACATTTATGACCTATAAAGCTATATAAGTGACTGAGCTTTGAATATTTCCATTGTTTACTACTGCAGAGATCACAAGGATCACACAACACTTCATTTTCCCCTTCTAATTCAGGCAGTCCTGAAACAGGAAGTGATTATTTAACAACAACAACAAAAAAATCAGCGTTTATCTGTTCCCTAATATAGTTGGTAACCTGCACTAGGTTTATTCTGATGCTGAAGTACAACAGAGAGTGATACCAGGAATTAAATGCTTAGGCAGATAATACTGTTGCAGCATTTCTGGTACTGGGGAAATATTAAAATTTTACTTCATATAAAAATTGTGGTCATGTGTTAGGCTTGTATGTATTGTCCCTATTTTTCAGTGCTCTCTAAGGAAAAGGGTATCATGTTTTATTGGAGGCCAAAGCATTCAACTGCCTCGAAGTTTTTCAATGTAACTTCAATTTTAATCTTGGCCATTTAGTCAGTATTGATCTGCTGAAAGAATCCAGACCCGTAGTATCTTTCTCATGTGCTAGCAGATACAGATATTCTTCAAAAGCAGAGGAAGAGTATACTTCAGAATTAATCATGGATTTCTGTAATGTAGCGAAAGCAATTTCTAACACTTGTGCATATTTTTATTTCACAAAGTAAGTATTTTTCTAAAAGACCTTTTTTAACTATACAGGAGATTGAGGAAACAAGCTTGCAGACGTGCTTTCCAAAGAGATTAAAGTTCCTGAGGTTTTTATTTGAATATCTTTAGTAGCATAGATACAAGCTAGAGAACTGTGATACTTAGTTAAAGATGTTGTTGCCTGTGACCATTGTCTTAAAAAGTTACAGTTTTAAATTGCTTGCTTTGACTTATGGCTAGCAATGAATATGGAAGGCTCAAGATTTTATTTATGGCAGTGTTACTGAGGAATGGTGTTCTGGAAATAAATTTCATTGTGTGTGTACTTCTTCTTGGAAAACCTACTGTAAACATCAGTATTTGGAATATGTTAATTTTCTGCTTGCAGCAGTTTGTGTTTCTGAATCTTAGTGTTTTGTTTGAAAATGAAGGCTACAATGTGATAAATAATGATGGGGATCAACTAGCTATAGAATATATTAAAGAATGTAAAATGGTTATATGGATAAATATCTTCCATCGTTAAATAGATCTGAAAGGAAATTTAGGCTAAATATTCTTAAGTTCTGTTATATTTTGCAGGTGAAACAGTGAATGCTGGAGATGCATTGTGTGAAATTGAAACAGACAAAGCGGTGGTTACCATGGAATCAAGTGATGATGGCATATTGGCTAAAATACTGGTAGGGATTCTGCCTTTGAGTAGGATAATACAACTTCTCATCAGACTGATTTTTAGCATATTGCCTCAAAAACTAGTTTAGATAGCTAAATTTCCTTCTGCTCAGCTTTCAGAATAATGCACTTACTTGCATTCCTAGTAAGAAATAATTGCTCTGTTTATTTCATACACATACCAGACTCCTGGTACATCGTACATGATTCTATGTATGTTTAATTGATGTTCAGTTAACCTGATTGAATTATGTTGTTTGGTATGTTTTGCACCTTACGAATTATGTTCATGAAATATTGCAGTTTGACATGTCTTACTCTGAGTTATAGAAAAACAAGTTATAATCAGTTAATTGGAATATGGAGTTTTGGATCTTACTTTACCCAGGATCTGTGATCTCTGTGCTAGATTATCTTGTCCTAGCCATTGAAGATGGAACATCATACAAGATGGGCAGACCCAGAGGACAATTCTTAGAATTTTTCATTTCCTGTATTCTTAAAATCAGATTGATTAGGCTTAATATAAAGAATGAGAACTGGGATGAATGTGAAGTTCTCTGAAGATCATTTTGGAGTACTTGTGTGTGTGAGCATATATAAGAGAGATAATGCTCAGTTTTTTGGGTTCCTTGTTTATGTTTGGCTTTAAATCCTGTTCTGTACCGAGATGGAAGCAATAACAGCTGGACTACAGAGATCTGGATGAAGGACTTAGTTCTAACCCTGCATTGCTTAAGGTCTGCTTGCCAGTCCTGTGCTATTCTATACATACTGTATTCTAAAAAGACAAGTCAAATCTGTATCTTTTCCTTTCTCCTCCTCCTCTTTTCTAACATTTTTGAGAAATGTTTCTTATTTCAAAATGACCTCGTGTTAATTCTCATCAGAGTTTAGAAGGGTGAGGCTGTAATTTTGAAGCCTTCTGTTGCTGCTTTTGTGTAAAAGTAAATATTACATTGTCTGAAAGCTCATATTTGATGCTTAAAAATTGAGAGACTATATTTTTTCTTGTCCATTAAATACGTGTAACGGGAAATGTATTCTAGAGTTTCTTATCTTTAGAGAGGGGAATGAAAGTTATTATTAATTGTGTATAAAGACAGGGAAAGGATTTTCCCTTACTTTCAATATTCACCACTTTTTCTGACATTTTCCCCAAACAACATCCAAATCTGTGGAGTTCTCTTATTTATCCTGTGAAGGCTTAAACTGTCAGCTAGCTCCTGGCACTTCCAACAAGATGACTGATGTCCTTTCTCTTTCCCTTTTAGAAATTGCGTAGATAACCATGGATAATCTTAAATATGATTTTGCAGTGAATTTGCAGTTTCATTAAGATAAAACAATTTACTTCACTACAGTTGTAGAAAATCTAGTTAGGCAATCAAATAGGCAGCTAAATGGGGAAACAAGGTTCTGCAGCGTAATATTTCTCAGGTTTAATGCATATAGTGATATATAAAGAGCTTCTTGCCACACTTAAACATCCTACTTATGAGCTAGTGTCTCCAAGAAAAGTTACAAAACACTTTGTAAAGTTCAAACCATAGGATACTGAAGAAATCTACTTGATTCTGCAGCTTCTTAGCTTTTTTTTGGTGGTAGACATGTTAAAATGAATATTAGTACTGTTATTTTGTCTTAACTCTAAGAGTGTTTGACAGACACTTTGGCTGGCTTGGTATGCAGTATATCAGGTTTGGTTGTTGCAGAGTTATTAATTTAACTTGTATTCTGTCTGCCAAAGGATCCTTTGTGTCTTGAAGCATTGCTAATAACTCAGGTTTCCAAGATTGTAGTGTTTGCCTTTCTCTAGCTCCTTACCCTTGCATACCACCTGGTTTCTTGGCCAACCGATTGCATCTACAAAGGGCTCTTGAAGCTGTTGTGAAATGAACACCATGCAGCAGGCATGGATATTTACCTTTACTTAGGTGCAGCACAGCATGATTTGGTGCAGAGGGGATGCACGGCTATGCAGCTGTGTGGTGCCACCCTTTTACCACATTACCCTTACAGTGCACGTAGAGGGCTTTTGTCTAGTTGGGCTTTGTATTTAAATAGCTTCAACTGCAAGTTTTCATACTTTACTTATACATCACTTTTTCAATTCCTGTATTCAAGATACAAAGAATGTGCCATTACTGTTCATATGAAAAGTCTGGTATTAAATTACTTGGCCCTGTATCATGTGGGAACTTGGTAACAGAAAGGAACTAAATTTCTGTTCTACAGGACAAGATTCAGTTGTCTTTGATACTTCCCCTTTCACTTCTTTGCCTCATTCCTTATATATCTTTTATATCATAAAAAAAAAACCCAACCATAAATGAAAGGCCACAAAAAATGATGAAGCAGGAATGTCCTAGAGATGAAACTCCATCTCTTTGTACAATCTTGATATAGCTTCATAGAAAATGGAAGAAATACAAGTAAGCAATAAAAACTAAATGATACATATACAGAAATTGTGCTGATGGAATGTTTGACTTTCCAGCAACACAATAATGGTCTTTTGCTGTTCTTGTGTGTGGAAATCATTAATAAAGCTGTAATATAGTTTTTGTTGCAAACCACATTTTCCAAATTTTCATGGTGCTTATAGGCCAGCCTATGCCTCATTTGAAAGAAAAGAACACGTCTGTGTTCCTTACCCTCACAAGACTCCATCCTTGTGGTTTGCTTGGAAGGACTAAAATTTTGTGTCTTCATTTCTTGTGCTTTTCTCTCTCAAACTCCTCACTCTTTGCATTTTTCAGAACAGTCTCATTTCCATGCTGGTAGAGTATTGCAATTGTTCTCCCTCCACAATAATTAAAACAGTAGGCTGAATTGGAAGAACTTTGAATAAAATAAAAAATTATGATAAATTGTTTTGCCATATGTGTAATATATTATTTGTCAAAATGTTTAGTCAAAATTTTGCTAAAATGTTTAGTCATTTTTCAAAATGTTTGTTCAAACTGGTATGTTGGGAGAGAAAGGAGTGGAAAAAAAATGTAGAGACTGAGACATAAAATGTAACAAGATGAGTGGAATGAACTTCAAAGGGAAAATTCTTGGTGGAACAGAGGTGGTGGTTTAGAGTGAAGGTACTGCAGTTACAGAATTCTCCACTAGGAGAACAGATCCAAGACCCCAGTGAAAAGCTGTATTAAGCAAAATCCTTTTTATGATAGGAAGAAGGGGGGAGGGGGTAAAAAAAAAAAAACACCAAAAAAAAACCCCCATCCCAAAACCAAATAAAAAAAAAAAAAAGAAACCCTTCTTGCGTCAACAGTAAGACCCAGCTGAGAGATCCAGCCTTTAATTTGAATCTTTAATTGACAAAAGTAATTTTTATGGAGCTATAAATAAAATTGAATTTACTATATAGGTTTTCATTAAGAAGAACTAGGGAGACACTTATTCTCTGACTTCTCTTCACTGTCCTGCTGTCTCTTCACTCTTCTCTATCCCAGGACAACATCTCACATCAGACATATTTTTAGATTTGTCTCCATATAGTTATTTTAATAATTGCCAGGTGAGTAACGCTTTCACTATTTTTAATTTTCTCTTCAATTGTGGATGTTTCTGAAAATTATTTTGCATCTAATTTTGTCTGGAATTTGCATCTAATTTGCATCTTATTTTGTCTTGACACAAATTTGTGCAACCTCTCCATTTTTTTAATACGAAGTTCTATTTTGCATTGACAGATACTGCTTTGTTAGATTATGTGAAGAGGAGGTACGAGGATTGTCTCTGTCAAAAGTATTAAAGAATGATTCCCAGGGACATTAAGAGAAGAATAGCAGACTCCAATATTGATTTTTCAAGTTTCTTTAATAGTAATTAATGATGACTACAGGTAGCATTAATATTTCAGAAGCTGTTTTTCCAGTTTCCTGTCTTGTATTCTGAATGCATTCCAATTCCAAAATTTCTTTGTGTTTATTGCTATTGTAGCACATTTTTTGATAGATCAAAACCAGACTTCCCAGCAACTACATGATATCAGTATCATGGAGCAGCGACACACGGCCTTAGCCGAGATATCCACATCATCCAATAACAATCATGTACCAAGATGCTGAGTCTGAGAAGGAGGTGCCAGGAGGTGGAAAATAACTATAATGTCTTTCAGATTAAGGGAAGAGAGGTAGCTATATTAGAGTAACATGAACAAGTTATTATGCAAACCCAATCTTTAATGGATTCTTTTAATCCCCCTTTTTGGAATCTAGAAATGCTGGGCTTAAGTATTAGAGTACAGAACAGATACATAAATAGGCTTTTATTCCAGTCTCCTAAAAAGTACAGAAGAAACCTGATGTTTTGGAAACTAATAGAGGAGCAATAAGATCAGAAATTTTCTGACTTTTTTTTTTTCCTAGCTCAAGTATGATCCTTAGTCTTTCTGCAGTATCCTGTAGATACCTCCGCACTACACTGGGTGTTCAGTAGACGTTTGTGTAAAGTTTTTAACATTAAACTGTCTCAGGTTTGTGGATGGAGAGGTGATTTCTTATTGAAAAGACTGCCCTTCCAAAGGCCACTCAAATGTTTCAGATGTGGTGTAGTTGATGTGACATGAAAAAGGTTTGCATCTGAGTTACCAGCATCTGGCTGAAGTGTATTCACTTCCTGAAAGAAATAAGGAAATGAGGTAACAATTTTGTGTTCTTTGATACCAGCTACATTCTGTTCCATCTTGACTGAGTTCAGTATGGAAAACTGAGTCAAATAAACACACTGTCTAACACATTGGTTTTTTACCTTTAAAGATATAAGGTTCATTAGATCAAATGAATTCAGCTTCTGTAAGCCTTCTTGTTTTTTCTTGACTTTGTAAGATGTAATGTAAGTATGTATGATTTAAGAAAGAGCAGGCTAACAGTAAAATTGATACTCATGCATATATTCCTTTTCTGTCTGAGTAGGTCTTTTAGCAATCACATCTGATTCAGTGTAAAATGCAGTAAAAGATTAAATGAATGAATGAGAGTATTAGAAGGGTTATTTCAGAACACTGATTATTCTTTCAGTAGAGTTGCTTCTTAAATTAACACTGACTTTTTTGTCTAATATACGTATTAGTTCAATTTGGACCAAAACCAGGTGATGATTGATTGTTTAAGAATGGGATTTAATATCCATTTTCATTTTCTCATTCATGACCTAAATGAGAAATGGTATGAACTGAAACTACTTTGTATAAAACTTCCACTGCAGAGTGAGCCAGCCTAAGTTCCATCCACCTTTCTTCCCAGTTTAGGAAACTACTTCAGCATATGCATTTTAGTGACTAAAGCAGGAGAAGACCATCCCCATGTCCCGAAAAACAAGCCAACGGGGAAGAAGACCAGCCTGGCTAAATAGAGAGCTTTGGCTGGACCTTGGGAACAAAAGGAAAGTTTACACTCTGTGGAAAAGGGGGTTGGCAACTTATGAGGAATACCAAGATGTAGTGAAGCTATGCAGGGGGAAAATTAGAAGGGCCAAAGCCCAAGCAGAACTCAGCTTGGCCACTGTGGTTAAAGATAATGAGAAGAGGTTCTTTCAGTATATCAATAGAAAAAGGAAGACTAGCGAAAATGTAGGCCCACTGATGAATGGGATGGGCACCCTAGTGGTGGAAGACATAGAGAAGGCGGAGTTACTGAATGCCTTCTTTTCTTTGGTCTTCACTGCTAAAGCTGTCCCTCATGAATCCCAGACCCTGGAGGCAAGGGGGAGGGTCTGGAGAGAGGAAGATTTTCCCTCAGTTG
>VYXH01001155.1:196926-207287 GCA_013397275.1 Burhinus bistriatus
GGCACTGGTGAGGCCACAACTGGAATACTGTGTCCAGTTCTGGGCTCCCCAGCTCAAGCGGGACAGGGATCTTCTGGAGAGAGTCCAGCGTAGGGCAACAAAGATGACTGGGGGATTGGAGCACCTCCCTTATGAGGAAAGGCTGAGAGAGCTGGGACTCTTTAGCCTGGAGAAGAGAAGGCTGAGGGGAGACCTTATTCTTGCTTGTAAGTATCTAAAGGGTGGGTTGGAGGAGGATGGAGGCAGACTCTTTCCAGTAGTTCCCTGTGACAGGACGAGGGACAATGGGCACAAGTTGGAACACAGGAAGTTCCATTCAAACATAAGAACAAACTTCTTAACGGTGAGAGTGACAGAGCACTGGAACAGGCTGCCCAGGGAGGTTGTGGACTCCCCTTCTCTGGAGATTTTCAAGACCCGCCTGGATGCAGTCCTGAGTAATGTGCCCTAGGCATTGCTGCGTCAGCAGGGGAGTTGGACTAGATGATCTCTAGAGGTCCCTTCCAACTCTAAAAAATTCCATGATTCCATGTTGCAGTGGCAGCAGCTCCGAGGGAACTTGATTACTCTGTGCACTAGTCTCCAATTTTTTCTCCCTGTCATGGCTCACCAGTGTTTTGTTGGTTTGTCAGCAAAGTTAGGATCTTTTTGACTCTTCTTGGCTATGCGTACACACAGTATTAGAAGTATTGTGAAGCTACTTATTTCAGCTCTTTCTACATCTGAGATTCTGGGGTTCATTGGAATTTACGCAGAGAGGTTCTCTGGTAATGTGAATTATGAAAATGTAGAAGTGACTCAAAAATCCAGAAGATGGAAAGTTAAGCAAAATAGTAATTTTTCTTTGTCTATTCTAGTTCTGAGCTGCAAAGGCTGTGTGTTTAAAAACATGCTTTTTTAAAAAATACATGCATATACTTTTTAAAAGTATAAACTCTGCAGTCATCTGGGCTGGAAACTTTTATTGGAAAATAAGGAATGCTGGAGTTTTCACGTAACTGTGTTGGTGAACGTGAGGAAAAAACGCAATTGGCTTGCTCTGAAGAGTGAGAGTTGACAGCATTGATTGCTTTGAATGCTGATATGATGATGGATTATAAACAAAGCCCTAACTAGTGTTAAGTGTTATGTTTCTGAAGGCTCAACCATCCGTGTTGGATTTCTGCATGTGTTGTTATAGCACCATTAAAGCACTCTGACACCAAGGTAAGGACTTGACACCACAACTATTTTGCAGCGCTGCTTTGTCTGTTCAGTTATAGTATGTAGACTGCTTATAAAAGTGTTCTCTGTTATATGTGCAAGCCTTTTTAAAAAAAAGACATGCAAAAAACTGTGGTTTATTCTTATTTTAGAAAAAAGGTGTTAACTGCTGCATATTAATATGTTACGGGGATTGCTTTGAACTTGGGGAGACATACCTGTTTTGCATCATCATTGGTATGTGTTCTGGTTCCAGCGAGATAGGTTTAATTTTCACAAGGAGCTGGGATGGGACACTGCGGGGCGGGGGGCAGTTGGCTGACCAAACTAGCCAAGGGGTATTCCATACCATGGGATGCCATGCCTGGTCTACAGCCAGGGGGAGCTGGCTGGGGGAGGGGGCAGGAATCGGCCCTTCGGAGCAGCCTGGGGGCTTCCCGGACGGTCAGTGAGCGTTAATTGGGTTTTGTACATTTATCTATCAGTATTGTTGTTGTTTTCCCCTTTCCTTTGCTATTCTGTTAAACTGCCTTTGTCTCAACCTACAAGTTTTGCCTTTTTCTTCATCCCCCTATCCCGCTGCTGGGGGGAGTGAGCGAAAAGACCGCATGGTTCTTTGTTGCCCACCGGGGTTAAACCACAGCAGTATGAATCAAACATCTGAGTATTATGCTGATAAACAGTTTTTCTAACCTTATTCAGTGCTAAGTATGATAATGCTGTAAAATTGTTACAGTGAATAACTTCAGTATTTTGCATGTTTATAGCTTTGTTTTCTTTTGTTTTTCCCAGTTTTTGTGTTTCAGTGACTAGGTTAGGTAGGTTGTGTCGATACAAAGATCGGTGTTCTCCGAACCCCCTTGCTTTCTAACTTCCTCACCGAGGTGAGAAGCTAGGTGCGGCTGGGTAAGGAAACCGATGTAATAAAACTCAATAATAACAAAGTGTTATTAAGCAGGCATTTTATTGCAGCGCTGNTTGTCTGGCTTCAAGTTGCTGTTTTATTTGATTATGAGTAACATTGCAATTATATGTCATTTTACAAATCTGTTTATCAGTGGACCTTTAATAGGATCTTTCACCCTTAGACAAATCAGTTCAGGACTCTTGGTTGGCATTCTATCATCCCCAAGTACTTTTAAGTCATCTCAGTGAAAATAAAATATGATCCGGTCTTGATGGACTCTTTAGACCTTCTTCTCTAAGTGAAGCCTTTCAGACTATTAATCGAGAAGAATGCATCAAGAGGTCAGAACAAGAAATACTGAACTGTCTTAAATATTTTTTTTTTTCATATAATGAATACTTCTGAACAAGAAGTATCATACTAGAATTTACCTAGTGTTCACGTGGGGAAAAAAAGAAGTAAACTGGCAAAACTGTAAATGTGAGATGTTTTATCAGAACGTACTGAGAACAAATTGCCTTTGCTACTCCTTCTTAGGTCTAATGTTGGTCCTTCTAGTGGTGGAGCTGGGTAATTCTGTGAAATCTGTCAGTGGAGTTAACTGTGCAGACAGCAATCTTATCTAAGTAATAACGTTCTAGTATTTGCATCTGCCTAGTACAGTCTTCACAGCGTTCTGTTTTATTTATCAGTGTTTAAGTGCCTAGAAAACCCAATTAAGGTAGTAAGAACAGTGTTTAGCTGATACTATGTATATTTTGTGTGTCTGTCTCTGGGTTTTTCAAATGTAGTGTTTTGCATTTTCTTGGGTAAAATGTTAGTATTGCAGATATATACCAGCTCCATTTGAGGCAACTGTATGTGCAGTATGGCTTTATGGTAGAAATACAATGTCCACTTCCTTTGTTAGGAAATCAACTCTGTTTGGGCTGGTACAGTCTGAGTTGTGGTCCTGTGGTCCTGAAAGGCTATCTTTACATTTGGCCTAATGCCCTGGAAATGTTACTGCTTTTGAGAACCTGAAGAATTGTACTTCTACGTTATTTCAGGGACTGTAGGAGGAGCCCTTCACTAGGTTGTTAAGTTAACATGACTGCTATACCTTGATTTGCCAAAGCATCAAAAAGATATTTTTGACTGTGATACAGGTATCTTTTTGTTTTAAAAGGAACATCTAGAATAGATTTGCCTTATGCAATCTAGTTAGATTATATTTATATTATATTATATTAGATTTATGTTTCTGTAAGATTTCTTTTCAGTTGTTCTTTGAAACAGTGATTTACATACGACATAAGTGCTATCACTTTCTTCATGGACAGACTAGTTATTTGGCACCAGTTATGTTAAAATAGACAAACTTAGAGGTGGAAGTTAGTGGAAAGTGAATGTTATCTTTTTCAAAAAGAAGTAATGGGGCATTGTTGTAGTTGTGGGTTTCGTTCTCTTTTTGTTCCCCTGTCTTGAAGGTACTCGTTAGTCTGTTACTTGCTTACTTTGATTTCTGAATGCTAACTTTAGATGTATGGCATTTTAGGGCATAAGTTAACATTCCTTACCTTATAATAGCAACTGTAATTAATTTCAGTCATGAGTCATCTTATTAATAGTAGGAATAAAATGAGATACATTTTTTTGATGAAGTGTCATTAATATGGCTGAAATTTTCACATCTATCATTTTTAGTCATATTAGTCTGGACAGCACAATACGTAACTTAATGTTCTCATTGCCTTAAATTTAGGTGGAAGAAGGAAGCAAAAATGTACGCTTGGGCTCACTAATTGGTCTGTTGGTAGAGGAAGGACAGGACTGGAAGCAAGTTGAAATACCAGCTGATGGTAGTGATCCATCTTCTCTGGCTCCACCAGCACCTGTGCTTACCTCAACATTTGCAGGTCCTTCAGTTTTGGCCCCTCCTAAACTGGAACATCAACCTGGAAAGTTGCAGTAAGTTTCTGTGTTTGTTATGAAATGGAACTCTTATTTAGTTAGATCAGTCGAGCTGAACCAAGAAGAATCTTTTGTCCCATTTCACCTCATAATGAAGCTGTTAGTTTAAGAGGGTGTTTTAGTATGTGTGAAGTGGTAAAGCTTGCTTGGCCAGAATATTTTTTTGCTTGTAAGCCCAATAAATCAATTTGAACAACATAGTTTTATTAGAACACCTTCTATGGTGGATGTGCTTTTATTCTCACATACAAATGCTTTATGAAGAATTCTAAGCTTAGATTAGGAAGAAGTTGTGTTTATATATGATGAATGCTAATGCTTATGCATCAGATGTTCAGTTTACCTATAACTCATTTTCTATTTCTTTTTTAGGAGAAAAATAAATAAATGACACACTCAAACCCTTTCAAGCTTTTGCACTTTTGATATTAGAAAAAGTTTCTTCTTATTTTCATAACAATGGAATGTGAAGAATTTAAAACTATAGGTTTACATGCTCTTTTGTTAGTTTTGTTTTGATCTGTTAGGGTACCCTAAGCATTGCTAACACCTTAAAGGGATTAAATTAACCCCAAAGTGTTACAGTCAGGTAACAGTAATCTATAAATCACTGGTTTGTGTCACAGGATGTACCTTATTTGGAGGTATCACTCCTTATTTGGAGTGAATTCTAATAACACAAAAGCTGTAAAATTACAGCCTATTAAAGAAAAAAATTAGGACGCTAATCTTGGTAGCATGCGCTACTCAAACTGTTTGGTTTTGGTTGTTCTGAGGGTTTTTTTGGTTTTCTGGTTTGGGTTTTAGTTGTGTTTTTTATTTTTTAAACCGCATTACCTTTTCCATCTGGCTTGCTATGTTTACTTTTACTATCAGCATTTAGGCTTCTCTCATGCAAATAGAGACAACTAGTTGAGGTCATTGCCCAGACATCCCAGGAGAGAATCCTTTCAAGGATTAAGTCTTGCATTTTAGTACCAAAGAACATCAGAAGTGCATCTGTTTACTGCAACTCTTAATTACTGATGTATCAGAATCTTTGGAATCGAGTGATCATTTATGACATGGGGCTTTTTGGCAAGAGCTTATGGGCAGTTCTTATTGGAGATTTTGTGGAAAGACTTGAAATCAAGTATTTATTCTTCTATGAAAACATTGTTGCTTTTGTATCTAAGAATTCTGAAATATCTTCTCTACATGTTGATTTTTCTTCTGCATTTCAGAAAGCAAGTCATGCTGAGGTGCACTGGGTACTCTGTAGCTATGTACTTGTGCTTTGTAATTGATCTCTGTTTCTGTTTCCAGGCAGAAATATTACTATTGAGCATACTCCATCTAGGTCAAGATGGCAGGTACAGGTTTACTAGTAGTATAGTATATCTTAGGTATATGCTGATTAAACTGTTTGAGTGTGGGAGGGCTTAATATTTAGTCTTCTAAAGCAGATACTGAAATATGCAACTACATCTGTATGGCTTTTGCTTTCCCAAAAAGTAGCCATTTCGTTAAATCAATCTTATAAAATAAAATTGAAGCTAGGGCAAAGCTAATGTTATAATTAGAATTAAGCTGCATTAATGATGCAATTACAGCTAGCCAAACAAATAATAGAGATGAGCAACCCTCTTGTCTGAGCTCCTGAAACTCTTTTTTTTTACTGTAATAGTAATAACAAGCTGGTCTTAAAAAATTTATTTGGTTTTTCACTGATGACCCTTTTCCAGAAGAATCCACAAGTATATTTCATCGCTGCTGTAAGAGGAAAGTTTGGAGATGAATTTTCCAGTCTTTATTTTGCTCTCTTTTAAGGTCATTATTCTGTTTTTAAATTCAGCCTTGCATTAAAACTTGGTAAAGGACTACAGTCTGCCTTCAGTTTTAGGATCACAGCCTTTGTACAGAACTGTTTTCTTCCCCAGCTGTTGCTTCTGAAATAGAGCATACATTGTATAGTTTCTCTTGATATACATGAAATGAAATAAGTTAATCTTAGTGTTTAAATAGTTTATTTTTCTCCTGATTTCTTTAGGGTTCGCTTAAGTCCCGCAGCTCGCAACATTGTGGAGACGCATGGACTGGATCCAAGCAATAGTACACCTTCTGGGCCTCGAGGAATCTTCACTAAAGAGTATGTAGGTATTTCAGTAAAGCTACAACCTCATATTTGCTTATTTCTTCCTTTGAACCTAGAGCAGTCTTCATAAACTTGAAAAGTCCATTATTTAAAAAGCCAGCTTTTTGTTCCAGTTTTTTCTATGGGGGAATGGCTTAGTTAAATTTGAAAAAACTGTTGAGAAGATATGGAGAATAGGTTAGGAAATACTGTAAGAAGCCTTGACTTTTAAAAAATAAAATCCTTCTGTTTTTATATCCCATCTGAGCTGCGTTGTACTGTTTTCACATTTCCTGCAGCTCAGCCTAATGGTGGCTATCAACTCCTAGGCACCACTGTTAGCTACCATTGTGGATCTCAAGAATTTTGCTACTCTGAGATGTATTCAAAGCCAAAATAAAATACCAGTGGCCTGTTTTCTTCAGCTCCTTTTCTTTGGGGAGTGCAGAACTCTTGCTTCTTTCACTGAAGTTCAGTTATGAAGTCTGTCAGGATTTAATTTGTTCCCTTTTTTATTAGTCTGGGGAGAGCAATGAATTGTAATGGTAAGAAATCCAGAGTTCTGTTTTTCTCCCATCTTTGGTTTTTCCCTCATCTTTAATTTAAAGAATGTTTATTTACAAACCTGTGGTTTGTTATGATCAGGCTTCTAGTAGTTTACTGTACTTTTTGAGTATTCTGATATAATGACTGGCACTCAAGCCTTGGAGTGAACTTGTGTGTAAAAACATATTATGGTAGATCCAGAGCCCTTAGCCTTGAAATGGTGCATTATCTTCACAGTAGTGTGTATGTTATTGGACATGAGGATTTTGGCAGGAATACTTATTTTTCCTTTTGACAAATGCCATTATTCACTTACACAGACCTTGTTAGCTGCTGTAATTTTAGTTCCACTCAAAGACAACCAGGTCTGTGTAACTTGGAATTGAACTCAGAGAAGCAGACAGTGGAAGTCTGCTGTTTTTTCAAAACTTTTTTTCCTATGGTCTTTGCATGAGTTGAGAAGGAGTTGAATAGATACAATATCCTATGTAAGAGCAAATTATCAGAGATAGTTTTTTCTTAATTATGTAAGCGTAATGGTAATTTATGGTCTGTTACTAGGCTATGGCAGGTGGAAACCCTCTAGGACTTTGAGCTATCTAGTTGACATTCCCTAACTGTCATGCAGATGTAGCAAAGATTTTTCTGTAGCTATGAGAATTATCTAACAAAATCTTCTTTTTTCAAAGCTCCTTTCTTCTATACAAAAGATTTGACTTTGAAATGTCACTTTAAGATACAGACTGACTGGGGTGTTTTTTAACCATTCTTTTGAAATGGTGTTAATCTATGATGCCTACAGGCTCTGCTATTATGTTCAGTTTGAAATGAAATGTTTGCAGGTCTTTGTAGAGAGCTGCTACAGATATTCAGGGAAATATTTCTTTTGCTAACTTGAGATTACTGTTAAAATGCATGCCTTGCTTTATAGCTGAGTGATTCGTGGTCTCTTTTCCAAGTAAACTAGCGATTGATTCTTTGGGGGGGTGTTGCAAGTTTACTTTTAAACTCTGAGTTTCCTTATTGAACAGTGCTCATGCTCACCAGATTACAAAAAACAAAGGAAGATAGTGAGTTATGTAAGCAAGCCAGATTCTTTCCCCCCAAGTTCCTATCTTTACATTCAGTTCACTGTAGAACTTTTAACAGCAATAGGAGCTTTCACTTAATAGCTTCCTCTGTCGTAATCTACTCCCTTAGTAGGCTTACACATAAGAGAAATCAAGTATCTGTGCAAGGCTAAATTAGTGCTGTCTTCTTCCTGCTTGTTTTTGTTTTATGGAGTGGCAGCTGCTTTTTAATTTTTTGGCAATATTCTCTGCTTTCTTCCGCGATATACTAGAAAACTGGTATGTCAGTACAAAGTAACTCACAACTTCTGTCAAAGATTGCACCATGTCCCTTGCCAAGGGACAGCTCTGGTGCAGGTATGTCTGCAAGGGACCAGGGGTTCACGGCAAAAAAGGGCTTTTCCTGAGATTTCTGGAGCTGGGGGAAAAGCCCGGAGAGTACAGGCAGCTCGCAGGAGCCAGCAGCTTGCAGGAGGGTTGCTGATGAGGTGGGGCCAGCAGTAACAGCACCCACCCCACTCCCATAAGAGGCAGCCCTAAGTAGCACAGTGACCAGAATGGGCAAATAGAGTGTGTCATGTCAGCCAGAGCATGATGTGGCAGTTTGTGTGGAACGGTCTGCAGAAGGGCACTGAAGCTGTATCAGGTCAACTAGGGAGCCATGGTATCCACCTGGTGGAAGGCCTTGGTGTCCCCAGGCTCTATGCCCAGTGGGACTGAGGCAGCTTCCCAGACAGAACTCTCATGGGAGCACACTGCCACGCAGGTGTCAGGCTGCAGGGTGTGCCCTGCTCTGATGCCAGTATCAGATGGCAGCAGCAAGCACACTTATGGGAGGTGTGCCTCGGTAGAGGACCTTCTCTGCCTAGTGATGGAGCTCTGGAAAGAAGTAAGTAGATTGAGAACTATCAGGGAGTGTGAGAGGGAGATAGACTGCTTGAGTTGCAGCCTACCTTCCCTGAAGGCCCAACAGGCACTTAGGGCGCATGATACGGAGGATTCCCTGTCCTCTCTCTGCCTGGCTGAACAACATAACTTAGAGGATAGGGGCCAATGGGAACAAGTTCCTGCCCAGCAAAGCAGGCGTGTCTCCCCAGTAACTCCCCCACCTTCTCGGGTACCATTGCAAAACAGCTATGAGGCTTTGCAAGTGGAACTGAACAATGACAAGGAAGATGATTCAGTATGTGCGGAAGTGTCGCTGAGGTTAAGCCAAACTACACCCCGCATCAAAACCTCTTCAGTAAAGAAAAAAAGATGGGTCATTGCCATAGGTGACTCCCTCCTGAAGGGAGCAGAAGGGCCAATATGCAGACCAGGCCCACTTCTCAGGGAAGTCTGCTGCCTCCCTGGGGCCTGGGTTAAAGATACAAAGAGAAAGCTTGCTTCCCTGGTATATCCTTCAGATTACTACCCATTACTGATTTTTCAGACAGGCAGCGATGAACTGGCAACCAGAAACCCAAGGGCAATCAAGAGAGACATGGGCCTTGGGATGACTGGTTAAGGAATCAGGAGCACAAGTAGTGTTCTCCTCTATCATTCCAGTTGCAGGGAAGGATGAGAGAAGAAACAGGAAGACCCAGCAGATCAATACGTGGCTCTGAGCCTGGTGTCAGTGGCAGGACTTTGGGTTTTTTGATCACAGGTTGGTTTACACGATGCCAGACCTGATGGGGTACACCTGTCTGAAAGAGGGAAAAGGTTCTTGGCACAGGAGTTGGCAGGGCTCATTGAAAGGGCTTTAAAGTAGATTTGAAGGGGGAAGGGAATGAAACCAGGCTCTTTAGAGGTAAGGGTTGGGGTGGCGTGCCAATGTCTGTGGGATGGGATGCTAGTGAGGTCCCTTGGTCTGCTGACTCAGTGAAGGTAGGGGATGGAGATTCATGCAGCAGCAGAGATGTGAGGGTCATTGATGGGTTAGAAATTTTGGCCACGCTTGGGAATGGTCAGGTAGGAATTAGGGCTTCTCCCAGTAAAAAGGTAACGGGACCAATAGCCAAACTGAAATGCTTCTGCACTAATGCATGCAGCATGGGACACAAACAGCAGGAGCTGGAAGCCATTGTGCAGCAGGAAAACTATGATGTAGTTGCCATCATGGAAACGTGGTGGGATGACTCGCATGACTGGAGTGCTGCAATGGATGACTATAAACTCTTCAGAAGGGATAGGCAAGGAAGAAGTGGTGGGGTGGCCCTGTATGTTAGGGAGTGTTATGAATGTCTAGCACTTAATGATGGTGACCATAGGGTTGAGTGTTTATGGGTAAGAATCAGGGGGAGGGCCAATAAAGGCAGATGTCATGGTGGGAGTTTGTTACAGACTGCCCAGCCAGGATGAAGAGGCAGACAATGTATTCTATAAACAGCTGGGAGAAGTCTCAAGACTGCTAGCCCTTGTCCTCGTGGGGGACTTCAACTTATTGGGTATCTGCTGGGAATACAATACAGCAGGGAGGTTCCTGGAGTGTGTTGAGGATAACTTCCTGACACAGCGGGTGAGGGAATGGGCTAGGTAAGGTGCCCTGCTGGACCTGTTGTTTGTAAACAGAGAAGGACTTGTGAGG
>VYXH01001156.1:12520-31116 GCA_013397275.1 Burhinus bistriatus
AAAAAAAAAACAACAAAATACAAAACCAAAAAGCTAAAAAACAAAACCAAAACCAACCAAAACCAGCTGAATTCCAGCTCATGTTTATTTGGATAGCTTTATTTTCAAGAAAAAGAAAAAAAAAGTTTATTATCCATATAAAGTAAAGGGAAGTAAATTAAGAATTTCTGCTGGAGGATATGGTGAGTATTGTAGCAATAGTCCAAAGTTAGTCTTTCAGTCAGAAGTTCATTACTGTTTGATGATATTCTCTAAAACTAATAACATGGAAAAGCCTATAAACAAACACAATAATGAAATAAAATGGGCTTATAAATGGATGATTTAAACATTTCAGTGTTTGGAGAAAGATTAAGAGCTAAATAATTTTCCCTGCTAAAACTAAAAGTAAAACTAATATACTTTGTTTGTTTAATAACGTCTTTCAACAGCAGGTCTTGATGTATCTCAGAAAGATAGATGTTAAATCTAAAGCTAGCCAATATAGTAATCTTTAGTGAACAAACAGCAGAACTTTGTGCGCTGCGCCATCATATCCAAAGTCATTGTTACTTAGCTCATTCCATTAGCTGAGTTTGCTTATCTGGGGGCTAATGTTACTTTTAAGCAATAAAATAATCAGTGTGGAAGCTCAGATACTTCGGTCCTACTGGTCATATGCCTACTAGCAATATTGATGAGAGATCCAAAAATGTTAATAATCAGGTAACTTCCTACCTCAGTAGGCCTACAAAATTTGCAACAATTGCTATTTGTCTAATTTGGCAAAGAAAGATTGGAACATTATGTATTATTCTAGGTAAATACACAGAGCTTATCTTTCTAGAGAGGAAAGAAAAGTAAACAGCATGAAGGAATCAGAATCTGCAAAACATTTACATGCCTTTAACTCTCTTGAGCAATATTTTTTTAATTGCTCATTAACATTGCCACTTCACCACATTCATGTTTTTCCCTTAAACAAAACAGAAACCTAGCCAGTCAAGGACTAAGGGAATGCAAGACAGAACAAACCATTTTCTGTTTTCACTACAACGTTTTACCAAATGGCTGCAATTTTCTTTCTCCTGGTTATCTATGTTCTTGATGCAGGAGCACAAGCTGACAGGAATAAGTCTATTAGTATAAAATTAGCATAAAATTCTCTCTTATTTATACATTTAGGCCACGTTGTATGTCAGCATTGCAAAGACTCATTGTATAGACAATCCAGTTTGGAGAAAGGATGATAGGATTAGTAGCATAGAAACTGAGCAAACAATTCCCAGTGATTAATCCTCTCCCTTCTTTCTTCCACTATTTTAACTTCTTTATTTTCAGTCTAACAACCTGTGGATCTGCATCAAATTTTTCTGTTTGTTTACTCAGTACTGCTTCTGTTTGAAGATAAGCAAAATTCAGGATGCATGTTTGTAGAGTTTACAGGATTTTTGATTCTCTTACAGAAAAGGGTAGAAATTAAAGAGACGTAATATTAAGAATTTTAAGAAAGCGTTTCAGGTTTCCACCTTGCGAGAGGTGTAATTTCTAAATATCTTAGTAACAAAGTAATTGGCTGATTTTCAATCAAAATTTATTTTCTATGAAATGCTTATGTGTTTATAGTTTCAAAAGGCTTTTGTCTCTTAATTCTCTCTATCCAAAGTCACACACAGAGAAACATTCATATTAGGCATAAAGCTGTCACACCTTAATACTTTGTTAGCCACTGCCTCCTAGTCTAGTTTGGTTTTTCCAGCCCATAGAGAAAAACAGGGATAGGGCATAGTGAGAATTTACTGTTGTCTAGATTGCCAGCCAAGTTTGAGAAAAGCTTTTCAACAGCTTTAAGGAATTAGAAAGGCAGTTAAAAAAAATTAAAATCTGAGTGAAACTAATAGCATCTGCACTAAAAAAATAACCCTGAAATCAAAGATGTCGACATATTTCAGCATTTGAAATCTTTAAGTCTTAAATACTGTGGCAATGGCTAGAGTCCCTCAACTTAGTTGATGGATCTGAGGTTGTAGAAATTAAACTTCTGTAGTATATTTTCTTCTGTTCCACCCTGGGAATTGCTATTAACATTAATTGGAGCTGTGTGCACAGATCAGAGTGAGAAGAGACCCCATGCTGCAGATAATAAAATGTTCAGATATGAAGAGGAGGAGAAGGAAATCCCTTCTAATAACATTAGGAGCTCCTCATTACAAATTGGAAATTACAGACCAGATGTTTCTAATTGATTTTCCAGAGTAGGTGTAAACTCAGACCAGCAGCACCATTCACATCAGCAAGGATACTGATTATAAAAGGTTATCACTTATTTTTCAAGCCATGGTCTGAATGCCATTATAGAAAAGAACAAGGACTCCAATGTTTGGATAAGTCCCTTAATTACAGATAATTTTTCTAGGGTTTTTTGGTTTGGTGATGGTTTTTGAGGAAAGAAGGTTGAGAATTTTTTAATCACTTTTCTCCCCCTTCATTCATTGCCTTGTTGATGCAGAAGAGAAAGGGATATGCTACAGCTCTCCTTAGTGCCTGTTGCTTTGCTTTTCTGTTTTGCTTTTGCATAGCTACTTCCTTTCCCTTCCTCTATGTCATATACTTGTTTGAGATGTTCAGCCAACATCCTCTAATTACTTATATCCTCAGTTACTTTCTTGATCTGTTTCCTTACCAAAAGCAGACATGTATGCCAATGAGGAAACGGAATTAACTTCATCTTTATTTTCTTAGCAACAACAGTGAGTGGGTATAAGGTAAGGATGATAATGTAGTTAGTTGATTTTTGCCTCAGTAAACTTTTCCTTTTTGTCTTTCAGAGGCCATTATGTATTCATTTTCCTTTCTTTCCTTGAGTACTCTGAGAATCAATCCTTTGTAACTCTTTCTTTCAAAAAAGCAAAATCTGCAAATGGGTTGACAACAAAACACAACCAAACCACAGGCTTTGATTGAGCCAAATGATATAGAGCAATACAAATTGTTTTGCACTGACAGAAACTATTAAAGCATTTGGTCCCTTCAAAGAATCAAAGTGTATTATTGTATATATTTGTAATGAAACAGAGGCTTTCTATCAATACATGAGAGAGGAAGTAGCACTGTAATGCTTCACAAATAAATACCTTGCCTCTGAACTCATAATTTGAACTTGCTTCTACCCTGGTCTAATGTCTCCCCCCACAAAGTCATCAGAGAAAAGGAGAACCAATGCTTTTTAAACACTTAGAGCTCCCCAAACAGCTATGACAGATATCCTGAAGTGTCTTGAGCTGGCCCCCAACTGGTAACACCTCTGCTGTGTTCATGGGCCATATATCAAGGGCTAGAATAGCAGAGCCCATATCCTTTGGTAACATCTGGGGATAAAACAGAATTACTGTATATATATTCACACTTCTTTCTACTTAGCAGTAATCTGTCATTGCGAATAAAGATGAGTTTAAATGAGCTACTGCACACAAATGCCTCTTTCTGTCTTTTCCAGATAGACACAATAGAGACCATCATGAAAGAGACATTATTATTCTCTAAATTAATTATGACTCTTCCTTAAAAAATAAGCACATCAATTTGCCACAATCTGTGTAGGAATATGTTCATGCAATGCACAGAAAGTGCATGGAATTTGCTCTTTCCTTCTTGTGAAAATATTATGGATGTCAATGGAGTTGTTACTCCAGATAACCCTCAAGACTGAGAGGGTAATTCTTCTTCAGAAATTCGAAGTCCCTTTGCAATGATTTTCTAGAAGCACCACCCAGGCTGTAACATTAATTATATTAATTATATGCATTTGGTTGTTTAATTAGTGTTAATTACTTGTACCTAAATGTTAATGATTCTGATATCTTTTTAACTTTTAAAATGACCTGTCCTGTTTTAGCACACCATTTAATCACTACGAGAAGTTACAATCAAAATAATAAAGCAAGAGAGCAGAAAGGTACTTTATAAAAAAAAAAAAAACAACCACAAACACCAAACTACTTTTTTCTATATTGTTTTCTCTCTTCTTTTTGTTATGTTACATACTTTATTATAAAGTTACATTTTAATGGTAAATGCAAGCACCATAATACATACTACTTCTGCCCTCTTTATTTTGGAAAAATGTCAGATCATTAATCTAGAAGGTTCAATAGATACAATATTGTAATTTAAGTGTTGCGTTTTGCAAAGAAGTTCTCACTCTATTGATCTTTGATTGCTGTCCTGTGAGGCTCTGTTCTAGATAAAGCTGTCCTGCTGCAAACTTCATGAATGTTGGCAGACAGAATTTTAAGAATGGCAGAATAAGGAGGTCAGAACACCACAGAATCACCTTTCTTAGTTTTCACAAGTCGAAGAATTTGTTACTTTCAAAAAATTTTGAATTTGCACCTCAAGATCCAGGAGAAAGCATGAGCAGCATACAGTCTTACATACATACACCTTTGAGTCTGGTAAACATTGCTTTCCTACTGTACCTCAGGGGTATCTCAGTAAGCCCAGGTTATGTGCTTTTCACCCCCTCATACTCTACTGACTCTCCACTGACTACACAGTAACTCAGAGCCTGCCTACCTTGTAATAAAGGAAAACATTTTGGATAAGAATCATTGTCCAAAAGGAACTTTTCACAGAGAAAATCTTTCGCTGAATTTTGCTAGCACAAGGGAATACCCATTTTTGGACATTATTGGCCAAAATTCCTGATGACAGTCTTCTGTTTAGGCAGTCATCTCACTTCTTGTACACCTCAGAAATCTTTTTCCTCAATGTTTTCTTTCTATTAAGTGACTGCAGGGAGATATAGCTTCTCGCAGCATTGCGTCAAAACAGCTATATATAAACACAGGGCAGGAACAGATTACAGTTGAAGTTTCCCTCCTCTTCCTATTAAAAATATTATTTAAAAAAAAGCCTTCCCCCTGAAAACAAACAAACAAACAAACAAACAAACAAACTCTTGTAAATCAGAAGAGCTATATGGCACCAAAAAACCACTCCTGGTAGATCTATCTTTTAAGAGTGTTCAGTTTTCCTTGAAAGATATGTAAGTGTTCTGTATCCACTGCATCCTGTGACAAGGAGTTCTACACGTGGCCTCCCTATTGTGTGAAGTAGTTAGATTTGGTTTTAAGAAAAATCCACTTGTTAGTTTCACATGATGGCCTGAGATCTTGCACTCAAAGTCAATGTATGGTTTCACACATGATCCCTGTCTACCCTCCCAGGTAGAAATAGAATTACATTTGGGGGTTTGGTTTTGGATTTTGGTTTTGTTTGGTGTTGGTGGTTTGCGGTTTTTTTTTTCCATTCTATTCTTTTCAGCTTTACATTGTATAAAACTAATAAACATTCTTCATTTGTATGAAGAGAAAGAGAGATCATAAACTTGTAGAGAAGAGCTTCATTGATCCTTTGCATACATGGCAGACGTGCTACTCCTCTCTGGTATGGTAAAACACGGAAGAAAAAAAAGACAATTTCCCAAGTATTTAGTGTCTTTTTTTCTCATTTACTGGATCATGTCCTGTTGAATAAGCATGAAATTACTTCTGGTTTTGTAGTAGTTTTCACTAAACCTAAACTCTGATCGGCTGTACTGTCAACACAGACACACATATACTGGGAAGGTCTGTAAACTATTTGAAAAAAACTGTATTACATGTTATACCTGTGAACTTCCAGAGTGATGAAAGGACCACTTGAGGCAATGAGTGTTACTGTATGTTTCACCAGAAAGGTGATGAATGCGCTCTGGAGAGGCCCACGTCAGTCTTTGCCATCCAAAGTTACATAAAAACAGCTAGAAACTGAATGCATATTTTTCTAAAATTGCCATGCAGTTCCCGAGTCTGGTACATATCAACAAAAGGTAATATTACACAAATTGTCTGCTCAAATGAACTAGAAACAAAGTATTTTAGTAAAGGAAGCTTCCTATTTTGTTTATAAACAGGAAAATCCTAATGTGCTAGAGAGATGTAACTACCATGAAATACAGAACCTTTACTTTGCGTTGAATTCAAAATAATTCACAGTACATAAATACTAAAAATCTGCTGATAATGATTCAAAGAGTAAAAACTTACAACTGACTGAAAATACTGAAAATATATATTGAAATATATAATAATGGAAAATATATATTTACAGCTTAATTTATCTGTTTTAAAGATACAAGATATCCTGAGGTTCTTGTTTTAAAAAAAAAACAAGCAAAAAAAAGTGACTAAAGAACAGTGCACAAATTGGGAGACTTAAAGCCTCATTTATTTTATTTTATTCTGTGATTAAAATAATGTGAAACTGATACACTGGTTGTTTTTTTGGTTTTTTTTTGTTTTTTTTTAAAGAATGCTGCCATCAGAGGCCCAGATCTTTATCTCTGTGGCTTAAAATGGGCTAAGCCACTTTTTCCACCAGAGAGTATGCTAAAATATTGCATCTACATGGCAATAGCTATTTATTTATGTATTTACCCTAGAAAGCTTCATTAGTGTGTAACTAAAAATCTTCAGTCGTGCATACCTTAAAAAGGCAAAATGTTATTAATTGCTCTTGTTTTGTTCCAGCACAACCTAAAATCAATGGAATAACAGAGCTACATAGTGAATTCTAAACACATTCTCTCTTCTTTTATTTCACATGTCCCCCCTCCCCACTTTATCAGAATGACAAATTGTAACAGATTTTTTAGCAGACTTTATTTCTCTAAAAGTCTAAAAACAGATGTTTTTTTGAAAAGCACTATCCAAGATATGTGCAACTCAATGCATCAATAGGTTATTCAAAATACATATAAAACATGGATGCTAATTTACCTTAATAGGGATAAAGGTATTTTTTGGACACAAACCTACTGAACATTTCAATCCCTGCCTAGCACTGAGCAAAATAATAATAATAATAAAGTCTTTTCCTTGGTCCTCAAAATCATAATTGACAAAAAAAGAATGGTTTATTAGAAACAAAGTTAGACCCTTAGTAATTTTTATTACTTAAACCTAAAAATCCTAAACCTTTATTACTTAATTCATATGATTACTGATCTCTGAAAGCACAAAAATGTTCTGTACTTGTGTGTGTAAATACAAAGAGGTTACTTTCATAAGTTCTGCTTTAACAAGGCTCCTTGAGAGAACATTAAAGTTCTATGACAAGAAACTAAGATATTTAAAATAATATTTTTTGTATTATCCTAGGACTTCAGGAAAAAAACATGATGTTTATAGCACACGAAAATTACAGTCAGTATAAATAAACGAAAAAAAAATCTTTTTTCTCAATTAATGAGGTTTACAAATGCAAACCTTCTTTCACTATTTCCCCAAAGGTGTATGAAAAACTTTTTATATGAAACATATAGGCTAAACCAGAGCAGATATCCCATAAGAAGTATTCAAGCACAGAAACCAAGTCTACTTTCAAAGGATTAGATGAGAAAGTTACACCGTGTACATACAAAATGTAATCTCTTTTTTATATAAATCTTGTACAGATCTTTTGATCTGAGAAAGTCACATGTGCTCAGAAATCTTCATACTGCAGTATATTTTCACATTGCATATACCATGCTAGATGTTTGAAAATAGTAGCTGATATAGTGAAAACATTGAGCATGGCTGTCTCAGTATCAAAGCAATTCTTAACTCTGTATCAACCATGTACTGCATGATACCTGCTTTTTCTTCCAGTCTTTCAGAGACAAATATTTTCACCCTTGTGTCCCAGCCATTTTATTTTTTTTTTTTATGTTAGAGAAACTCTAAAATATAATTTTCTCAGCATATTCTACATATCTGGACTTCATAAGAAATCATTTGACTCATAAAATCTACCAGTAAAGAACAAAATACCATTCAGAACATATTTTTGCGGGAGTAAAATAAGAATGGCTGTATTAGGACAGTGGTTTACAAGTGAAAAACAGAGTTGGAATTAATCTCCTGGAAGAGTTCTAACTGCTTGGTCTATTCTATACAGATTGTATTTGAAAACAAGCCTTAACCTAGCAAAATGCGTAAGTCTACAAAAGTCACTGATGATTTCACAAAATAAACACTTACAACACCTATTTCTAGTCACTCACACTCAGCCTTTCTCTGCAGATGTTCTGTAGGACAACAATCTTTGCCATGCAGAACAGAAATCAAGTTAAAACATTTAGCTTCTTGCCAAATACTGTGAATGCTTCTATGCAGCAACACCAGCTGATCTTGGCACACTCCTTTAGCTTAGGGAAAAAACAAAGTGAAAGGTAACATCAGAAGAGTGGACCTAGTCATGAGGAAGAACTACAGTCTTCATCATCCCTGAGATTTTTTTGCATTGACCATTAAGCTCTCCTCCAGCTTTTAGCTTGGTTTATTTACCAAATCTCAATTGTAGAAGTTGCTGATTTTGTTTGTTTGTTTGTTTTATTTTTACAAAAGGTTTTCCTACCTGAATGTAGTGCTTCACCTGAAGGTATCTCAGCAACAGAATAAAATTCCTAAGAAATACAACTCTGCCAAGGAGTAAGACAGAGTGAAAGGAGTATGACTGTGGCATATCTCCATTTTCTACTTTACTGTGTGCTGAATAATGTTAAAATTGGATAAACACAATAGCTACAAGTTTTCCTAAATAAATATAGCACAAATAAGTAATGCTTAAAACAGATCTAGCATTTACGAAAAAAGTGTTAACATAAATGAATGTATATAAGAACATATTGAAATACATATGGTCATATGGTGAAATGCTGAAGACTACATTAAGAAACCTAAAAGTTTTGTTCATGATAAGTAGGCAATTAAAGAATATAGTCAAGATAAGGAAACTCTGATTAACTAGTTATAAAAAAATAATTTGTATGGATTATCTTTGATCTGTGTATTTGGTATTTGGCTGCTCTGGGTCTAGATTATTTTGAAGGTCTGACCTGAATTTGCATAAAAGGAAAAAAAGGTTTGCGTGAACTTTATTTTCAGCCAATCTGTTTTTAGGATTTATCCTTCTCATAGGCCACTCTGCTTTCAGGGTACCTTCACTCTAATTTGAGGAGAAAAGAAAAGGAAAAAAAATGCCTGCAGGGAGTTAAAAGTATAAAAATTTTGTTTGACTTGTGTCTCCTGCTCTTGCCACCCTCAGACAAGTTATTTCACTAGACAATTCTGTATTCTAGAATAAGAGATGAAAAAAGAAAATGCATTTATGACATGTTAGTGTGTTACTTGCGGTGGAAGTAATCTGAAGATCCTGTAAACTCAATCAGGGTAGATGTAGTGGTTAAAATTTGACTGAACTCTATAAAGCAAAACTATACACTTACTGCCTGACATTATGTTATCATACTGCCCCTAGTAATACTATTAAAATTGTTACATTAAATAGCAGAGGAAGTATGCTCTTCCTGCCACACACACAAAAAACCTAGACTTCACACTTCAAGTTAAACTATGGATTCCATCATAACAGTGCTAACAAAGAGATCTGTTCATAGATTGCATCTTGCAGACAAAGACAGACAAAGGCAAATTACTTGTTGGCGTATGTACAATCTCTAAATCGGGTATACTTGTGGTGTTTTCTACTTTTTTTTTTTTCATTGGGAAGCACTGAGATGAAATACTGTAACTAACAACCAAACGTGAACACTATCTTGTCTGATTCTGGCACTGACATTGATCTGATTATTATATACTAGAAAATACATAAGGGATAATCAGTCTGTGATAATCACCACACAGAGAATGGGATAGTGTAATGTCACTCACTATAGACGGGATCATGTCACAGAGGGCTAATACCTCCTTCAAAATTAGAAGGCCGTCTGACTGCCAAGCACTGTTGCAGGTGCATTGCCTAGCACAGGGATTGCTTTCATGACTCAGCAATGCACAAAGATGATAATTTTTGTGAAAAACTGTTAACTAGCTCTGACCACAACTGCATATCGGAAATCTATCCACACCTTGAACTTTAGTAGACACTACATGATATAGGCACAGAGCAATAGATCTTCATATTGTAAAACATACACTATACCTTAAAGAGAATCTGTTAAGTTTCTTTTTTTTTTCCCTTATTTGCAACTACATAACAACTGTATCATGTAGCATTTATCAGTATCTCAATACTAGAATTCTGAATGTTGAGAAAGCGCATTACTAATCTATCAGCAGTATAACCATACAACAGTATATCATTTGAAGTACAAATGAAAAAAATATCTCAAAGAGTTAGCAAAACACAAAGAAATAATATAACCACTGCTATTCTCTAATTTCTAATCTCTTGAACAATCTGCTCAAAGTTAGACTAAAAATACTATGTTTATTATATTACTAATGTTTATAGTGGGTGTTATTCAAACAGCTCTACTGATTTCATTTTATGATATTATAAATATTTCTCACACTAAAGGTTGCAAGAATACTTTTTCAGTAACTTCCAAGTATTTTTTCAGGTCCCACAGTGGCAGACAAGCACAATCTCCCACAGAGTTACATGGTCTGTATTTCTGAATAAATGCTTTTCCTTTTACCTGTGCACAAATGTCTAATTCCTTGTTTTCCCACATGGTTATGTTAGCCAAACATGAAACTGGGTCAGCTTAAAATAATTCTGTGTGGTGATGCATGGGTGGTGATTGTTTGATTTTTTTCACAAAAGCAAGAATTACATTTCTTATAGATCGTAAACTGCTGGCATTTGTGTGAAGCTCAACTGTTCAAACGACTTAATCATGTAGTCTTCACTGACTCTGATGCTGGCAAATGTTTTTTGGCAGATTAGTTGGTAGAAAAGGAAATTAAAATGGGAGCATACATCTACAATTTTTGCTTATGGCAATGACTTAAAATGCTGACGTTCTACAAGAACCGATTATTCCAGTTTGCTCCAATCACCACTGCTAAACTGTTAACCAGTACCTTGCCTATCACTAAATATTTGCACATAGTAATTGTAAAGACATTAAATTTATTGTGATATTTCTGACATAAATTTTAGGAATACCACCAGTGTCATACTATTGGCAATTGGAACACTGTCCAAAAATGTTATAGCAGTTAATCTTTGCCACATACTAAGAGGATGTCAGCCTTACATGCCTGACCTCAACACCGGATTTTATATATTTATGCATCAACTAGCCTCAAATAAACATGAACAAATCTGGATTCTTATTGGCTATCTGAATATTTGTAATCGACAAACATTATTTCATAAATTTAGTATTTATTTGGTTACAATATTAACTAAGGTGAATTGCACTTAATATAAAGCATTATTAATGGTCACTATGAATTGTATTCTAGTTGCTCTTTTATGTATTCCAGTAACTGTTTAGAATCAAATTGTGCAAAGATTGCTTTGTAATATTTAGATCACTACTTATATTCATATAACTTTTCATTCAGCATCAGAATTAAAAGCCCTTGAAATGTGAAAACGAAGATCCACTGAAAATGCAAAATGTAATTTCATAGCTGTTAAGCATTTTGAAAATTTAAAAAAAAAAACAACCCCATGCTCAGGACCTTTGACAGCTTTTCCTAATTTAATCCAAACCCTGTTTCGGTCTCAATAATGTTTGACATGAAGAACATTCAAAGAAGTGCAAAACTATCTATATCCTTTTGCCGAGTCTCAGCTGTGTTCAGTCACGAAGTTACAATATCAACAGTATCAAAATAATAAGCACACATATGATCGTATCTGCTTACAACTATATTCCATGATAACTATTTTCATGAAACAATGAAATAAACACCTGTTGAGTAAAGGGGAGAGGGGGGAGAGATAACACACAATATGGATTTATAGAAAAATACACAAACACACATGCATACACTTTGAACAAATCTTATTTCAAACTGTAGTTAATGTATAGTGCCTCTGAATATGGGAACACAAAGATGCGCAGGTTTCAGGATTAAGGGGAAATCCTAGAACGAATTTTGAAGAGAAGACAAAAGTGATGGACTGGAATCTGTTTTTCACTGCAAAGCCTTGACACCCAAGGATGAACCTTAAAATAATCAGCTGTCTATAAATGCAAGGAACAGCAAGAGAGATTAAGAGAACCAAGCAGGTATAAATCCCAAAAATCATTCAAAGCAAACAACTCTCTTTCTTGGTGAGGGGAAAAAGGTGAAGAGTTGAAAAATTATTACTATTAAAATTCTTCTTCTGCAACTGTGAATTATTTAAAAATTGTAAAGCCACTGAGTAAAACAGAAGTGGGCAATTATCTAGAAGAGCAAACTAGTATAGATGTAGCTACTTTTTCTACTGACTGCTACTTCTGTGAAAGCAAACTGGTTGTCCTAAATGCAGGTATATTTTCCTTAGCTTCAATAGCACAGCAAAATGGAAAAATGTAATCAGAATAAATTAATCTATATGTTGTATATGTTACATTAAAAGTCCCCCAAAAAGGACACTGATATTGCAAAGTCCAGCACTTTGAACATAATGCTGGATAAGACAGGGGTCTCTGCTGCTCATCAAGCTTTAATGATGAGTTACCAAATATTTTGGTGGAAAAAAAAAAAAAATTAAGACTATCCTAAAATAAACAAGTAAGGAAATTCATCAGGAGTACAGAGACTGAAATGAAATTTGCAGTCACTCTTAAACTCTAGAATATCTCATCTGCTGATTTTGTGATAATTCTGATTATAGGGAGTTCCCACCTCTGCTCGGTTCAGGTAACAAATTTAAGCCTGAATCTGACATCTTGAGTTTTCAGTTACTAGGATATTACATGAGGTGTCCTTGCATGCTTGCACACAGCTCCTTACTCTTCAGCACTCATTCTTCACTATTTCTCTTTCTGCTTTATAAATGACAGGAAGGGGCCAACAGAATAGGAATGACAGTCTGCTGCTGAATATCTAGGTTGAAATACACTTGTTCTGGACAGGCTGTTCATAAATTAGTTGCTAAATAGCAATATATCTCTATTAAGAATTTTCAGTTTTATTTTTATTAAGAATTGCTATCTTTTATTCATCAAGAAGTATTAGAACACTATAAGAACATTCCTTGATTTATTTTTTTCTCCTAACCTAATAATGTTAAGTAACTGACTTACTTTTTGTTGTGTACTTGAAAAAACAACGGTGATTCAAACATGTGATATGGATGACTGTGTCCAGGTTGTTTAAATCTCACAAAGCATAGCTGTAAGTGACAGAAAGTATGACACACAGTCTTCTCAATATAAGTCAGAACTGCTCAATGAAACCAAGTTGGTAGATAAAAGCTAACCTTGTTAAAAAAACCCAAACCAAACCAAACCAAAAACAACCAATCAAAGTGGAAAAATAGAACATAGGAATAAAATATTGCAGATGAGTTAATATAACAAAAAAGGTAAAAAAGATGTGAATAAGACAAAAATACACAAATAATTTCTTTAATCACAGTTATGAAAAATGTCTTTTTGAAGTGTAAAAAATGTAATTCTCATCATGAAAGAAAACTCTCAAAAGTTTTCTCCCTCTGAAGTGTTCTGTGTATTATCAGACAAAGAAATAAAGATAGGATTTCTGCAGTAAGTATAACCAGGCTACTTATCTCCTAGTATCTTCTTTATAGAGTTTTTCTAACTGGGACCCTCATGAGACAAAAGAAGAGTCATTCATTGTATAAATTACACAGTATCTTCAATTTTAGAAGACGTTAGAGGAAAAGCTCTTCAGAAACTTCATATAGTTCTTAAGTTCAACAGAAGTGGTAAAAGGTGGTAGAGTGGTAAAATATGTTCAAATAATTCTCACAGAAAGCATCCTTAAGGCTAATCACTTTTTATATGGCTAAGACATTTGTAAGCCATCTGTTAAGTGCAAGAGTAATAGCCTGCTTTTCCAGTTTGTAGCAGCAGTAACTCTAAGAGCCTAAATACAAAAAACATAGGGAAACCTCACAAAATGCTAAAACTAAATAAACTGCATAAAATATGAGTGTTTTTAACACAACAGTGTCCTTCGTGCTATACTAGCCACAGTTTTAGGAGAAAACGTTTCACTCCATCATCTACTGAAGAAAACGGGCAAATGAAATACGAAATCTATAATACCCTGACTTTGACTGTGAAGACATATGCAGTTCATAAAATAAGCCCAGCAGTTATAGCATACCTTAAATTATTTCCACAGAATATTGGGGAACAAGAATAAAGAATCTGAACTAAGTTTAGCAAACACATTATGTTCTCACTGAAAGAAACAAAAAGAAGTTAAATTCTGATTGACTCCTTCAGGAATGCAAAACTGGACTGGAGAGCAGTAAGCAAAAATAACCTTTCTACAGTTCAATTCCACATTTCCTCTCTCTTAGGCAAAAATATATTCAAAACAAACAAAAAAATGGGCATCGACTCAGTCTTGGCATGTACATTTAAATCTCGGCAGTCCCTCATGCTTTGGGAGCAGGAAATATAGACTCTTCCAGTAACTCCCAGGGAAAGGTTTTAAGTGGCTCTTCCAGTGTTGCATTGCATGTACCTTCATCTTTAGAACAAGGACAAAAGTGATCTGATGAAGGCATATTATATATATATCATCACAATCGTTACTCCATGACTGGACAGTGTGACTGCCTCACAGCTCTGCTATTGATTAGCCACAATTGGTTAAATTTTGCTGTCTAGGATAGGCAAAGAAAATTAATGCCTTCATTTTATGCAATAGAAAAATGTGTTCTTAGACTAAGTGGGACACCTGTGATGGCACAAAATCAGTCAAAAGAAAAAGCAGCATAAAGCAGAGCAAAGCATTTCTTTGTGCTCTTCTGATAGCTGAAATCTCATACTTCTTTGTATTACAGCTTGCATGGTAATATTATTCCCCCTTATACAGATCTTCAATTCAGAGATGCACTTACCTGACTGCACAAGAGAAGATCGGAAGCATTTTCCTTCTGTATGTCTCCAATTATCTGCTTGCATTTCAAGACTTCTGCAGTAAAGTGTCTGGCTTTTTCTGCCTCCCTTTTTCCAGCAGAATAATAGAGAAGGAAACTCAGAGATGTGAATCCTGTTAAGTGCCCTAACCTTTATGCGGGTTCTTTTAGAACTGGGCTGTTAAGCATCATTTTCAGGAGCAAAAATATGCACTGTTATCCAAATGAATTAGCTCAGTTGTGCTAGTTCTCACTTGGTTGTAGTGCAACCAGATGACAAGGTTTCAAATGTGTTAGCTTGTGTCATAAAAAGTGTTGAAGAGATTTTCAGTCCCAAATGAGCTAACAAAACAACTGGTTTTGCCAATATTTTGCCCAAAATAGGGACATTAACAATAGAAAAATTCCCAGTATATTAATATTTGTCTGAACAAAGGCTCACTGTTCAAATCTATAGATGTAGACTACCCCAGGAACATTTTCTGCAAGTACTTGAAGTCCAGTCAGTGGAATTGCTCACAGATTTTTCAGTGGGAAGGGACTGGTAGAAATTCCAGCAGTCACTAATATAAGTTCACATCAGGTTGTAAAAGCCTGTGTTTGCAATCTACATTCCCACTTTTCATCTTTTATAAAATAAATAAGCATATCCCAGGGTTATTTCTTAAAGTGATGAGTGAAATCCAACAGGTAATGTAGAGGACAGTTTAAGCTGTTGGAAGTATTACCACAAACAGAAGCCATAAATCCTTGTAATGCCTGTGTATGCAAGATCTCAGCATCAATAAACAAACACAGAATCAGTTTTAAGCTATGCTCAGAGAAGGTAAGAGGTAAAACCTAAACCAGTTATATTCAAAGGTGAAACAATGACAAATAAATTACTAATCTGATTTCCTTTGTTTCCAACAAAACAGCTTTGATTCTTCTCAAGGGATCTAGTACTTATTGTTTATAACAATATATTCAGCAGGCTGGTTACTTTATCCTCCATATTTCAGTTAATAGCTCAGAGTTGTTTGCAAAAGAAAAAAAAAGGTTTTTGACAAAGTTGCAAATACACATTAGGATTTAGTAAAGAAGCCCTGTCTGAAACCAGTAAATGAGGCCTTTAATCTCAAATATCCTTTTCATTCTATTACTAAAGTCATGAAAGTGCCTGAATGCTTGTTTATAAGAAAGATAGTCCATGGCTTACTATTCATGGTACTCCCATTCACTAGATAACTTAGGGTCTAATTTTTCACTATTAAATTTTGAACAACCATTTTGGATAAAGAGCAACAGAGTGTATATTTTTTGAGTAAATCATTAGAAAAGACACAAAACAAAAGTATGATCATCAGTGGCCAGGCTTGTATATTGATCTGAACAGAGGATTTAATGAAACATTATCTTGTATCTGTTTACTTCCCAACAAGCACGCATTTGTTGTTACCTCCATATCAAAACCATGTTGTAATATTTTCTGGTACCCAGTCTTACAACATCTGTCACAACTGTAGCTTCCTGCCACATTTCTGATATCATAAAAGGAGGAGATGGGCAGCAGGAGGCTGTGGAAAGACTGGGCAAGAAGCATCCAGGACTGTGCCAGCCTGCTCTTGGCCAGATAGACTGCTCTGGTTGTATCCACCAAATAGACCACTGCAGAAATTTCTAGAGGAGCTAGCATTAGAAATCTCTCCTCTGCTCATTCCACCACGCCTTAGGAACCTGCCGTAAATTAATACTGGAGGAATCTAACTTTGGTTGAAGTTGGTTGAAATTGGCATAGCTTGAAAGTTATCGGGGGCCAGAGAGATTGGGAGAACAGAGTGAATGTGTAACATTCCTTTCTTCAGAAAACTCGGCAAAAGAGTCTCAAGGAATGATAAGAACTCTTTAAAGCTAACAAATTGCTCGCCCAGGCGAAATACATCTCACTCTACCGGGTCACATATGGCTATTAAACTACTTGAACAGTACTGTTATGGTAGTTAAGTGCTGAACATGTGAGACAACGGCCCCTTGAACACGGTCAATTTCACATCTTAAAGAGAAGACCTGGTATATATAAAGAATAATAAAATAAGCCAGTTCATTATTGAAACAAATAATGTCCACAAATCTTTTCTTCCTGTCATCACCACAGTTATCTGATACAAATAATATAAAATTATACTTTATTTCATACTGATATTACTCAATTTCATGGGTTTGCCTTTAATTAATTGGATAAATGAGTCTTTTCCCTTCTTTTAGGGTAATGACCATAGAAAGACAAATGTATTAATCTAAAACTAAAATAATTGAGATATCTTTCAAAGATAGAAATGGATTGTGGTGCATTACATTTCCATTAAAGACAGAATGGGAACAATGTGATATATTTTAAGTTCTGAACGTATATAGCTGAGTTAAAGTTGTGAGTTGCAATTGAGGCAAATACAGTTCCTAAGGTTGTGTTTCAAAACAGAATTTTAAGGAGAATGAAATGAATCACAATACATGTATTTAGTTTTCTGTTATTTAGCCAGTAAATGCAGGAGACAGTGCAGCACAGCTGGGGCAACTTCTTTCCTTCTGATGCAACATAGGAAAACATAACAAGGAAATTCACTTACGTGAGATACAGTCTATTGTTTGATCTTAAATTCGTCGGGAAACAGCTACCATATACTTTAAGTTGACTGTGTACTGTTTGTATATTTTCACATAAACATAAAATAACCTACTTTTTCATAAATACATAATAAAATGCTTCACTTTCAAATAAATAAATGAAAATAAAAAGAGGGGTTAAAAATTGTTTTCCATATACTGAAGTCCAGTGGAAGCAGCTAGTTTCTGTGCATTCAGACAGGATCACCCTTTAGCAGAAAATTCCTAATTAGACTAATGTATGATATAGGGAGTTAATTTTTTTTGTGATTTTATGAAGAAGTACAAACCAACTATAGAATAAATAAGAATTAGGCCAACCTCTATTTATAGGCAGTTTTCTTTGGGAGTCTGCTTTTTTACTCTTTTAGCATCTCCTTCACACCATTCCAATTTCAGCCAAACAGTGATTTTTAGCTGTAATTTTTTTTCTTCAAGTTTATATATTTTATTCTTGTGACATTTGCAAGAATTAATTGCTGATGACAGCTTTCTCATCTCTTGGCATAATAAAACTATCAAGAAAGAATGTTTCAACTTACAGGTACTAGAATTTTAGCAAGAACAGGAGAAAACAGACCTATTCTAATCAGTAGTTACTGAAATACACTTTTGCCTCTAGCTATATCTTTATAAAACAGAAAGTAGTTCTTCAACCCGCCTGGACGCCGTCCTCTGCATCCTGCTTTAGGTGACCCTGCTCTGGCAGGGGGATTGGACTAGATGATCTCCAGAGGTCTCTTCCAACCCCNAGGGATAACATTCAGAAACTTTTGTCTAGAGTTGATATCTATTGTAGAAGCAGTTTCAGCGATAAGTGATCTTCCCACAACTCCAGATCAATGCAGACTGCAACCTGCAAATTTTAATGAAGGTCCTATAAAGGAGTTCTAAATCCAGACTTCTTCAAGGGAGCATGGCACCTTATGCCAAAGCTTTCTCCTCAAGTTGTTCATTCTCAGAGGTAAAGTTCTATAGTTTATTTATCAAAAATGTAGATGGAAATACTCACATGCTACAAAGGCAGTCGTGTGTTCTGCCAGTGCTGAGTCATTGATTTGATAGACAGAAATCCAAAA
>VYXH01001156.1:31778-43647 GCA_013397275.1 Burhinus bistriatus
TCTCAGAGGTAAAGTTCTATAGTTTATTTATCAAAAATGTAGATGGAAATACTCACATGCTACAAAGGCAGTCGTGTGTTCTGCCAGTGCTGAGTCATTGATTTGATAGACAGAAATCCAAAACTATAAATTTTACATATAAAGAATAATTAAAATCTGCAAAAAATCACCCCAAATCAATCAGAGTACGCATTAACATGAATGCTATGTCTACATTTGAAATGTTCTCCTTAAGGCCAAAATAGAGCTGTTTACGTAAATGCAAAAAGTGACATATTATCTGTTCTACAGAAAATGTCCAACAGAAATCTTTTTCTGTCATTTTTACTGCCTTGGCTGTTACAGGTCTTTAGACCCTAAAGCAGGAAAAATGTTTGTCTGGATAGTAACAAGGCAAAAAAGAGAAAGCAAATTTTCTCAAGAGTAAACACTGCAACTGGTGGGAATGATGGTTAATTTTATGGGAAGGGAAGGGAAGGGAAGGGAAGGGAAAAAGGAAATTACAAGAATTCAGTGGAGAAAGAACATTGGCAAATTAGGTAAAATAGTCAGCTGTCCATTCCAATAATTATTTGACACTCTCTTGATTAACAATTGCTTGCTGATGTATGTAATTTTAGAACCTAATGTGAAGCTCATACACTCTTGGAACACATTCCACAGGAACGTTTACATGGCTTCAGCTATATGCAATTTCACCATTACTTTAAACATTGAAAACATTAAAAAAAAGTTTGAAATTAAATTAGGTTTACTCCTATGTTTTAGAGCATCTTAGCAAACAAGGAGAAACTTTTACATGTCAGTGATAAAAACATACGTACTGTAAGAAGTGCTTAAATCAACAGGACATGTGATACCAATAACTGCTATATAAGATCTTGAAGAACATAGCTTCTCATTTCCAGCCTTTTGTGAAGACTCTTACACTGTTCTTTCTACATAAAATTCAAAACTTATCTTAAGATGTTTCAACACTTCAACACCTTGCATGTCAATGAGTAGACCTCTAAAAATTAAAAAAAATAATTCAGTGTCCAAAAACTTACCCAAATTTGTCAGTGCAATCTCCCTGCTCCTTAAGAAAACAAAACAATTTCTTCAAGATTTCATTGACGATAGATTTCTACAGACATTTTTTGGGTGCCCTACTAATTAAGTTTTGTGCCTGGACATTCAAGATGTGGAAAAGGTGGATGAGAAGAAACATTTTGCAGATGCCTTGAAAAAAACCCTCAGACTATACTTTGGTTTCACCCAACTTCTTTTGGACAAGCCTGATGGATTCTCTTATACCAAGTCAGGCATGCCAGTATTTGCCTTGGTGCATACAGTTTACTGCTTCAGATCAGATTATAGCTTTTAAAGGATCAAATGCTGTCAGATGGCATAGATGAACATTTCATCAAAAGCAGTTGTTCAGGAAGTCCTGATAAAGGCAGAGTGATTTGAAATTTAAAAGATGCAGACTGCTCCAACTACAATGTGCTAGTGGTGCAGAATGCAACAAAACTATAACATCAGAAAACATTTCTTCTTCAGGTTTTCACTCCTTTGATTCACCTGGAATATCAATGGATATACTTATTATTGCTGAATCCTTTCACCCTGTATAGCAGCCCTGCCACAGCAGGCAGTGAACTTCTATAATCTGTTGCCATAAGAAGTTGCGTACGCAGATAGTATCAGCAGGTTTAAAAAGGTAGGAAATTCATGGACCGGAGGTCTGTAAATAGTTGTTAAATAAAACAGGCAGAGATATTCCTCTAACAACTCTAATGAAATCCTATGCCTGTTGTGGCAGTACAAGGACTGCAGATATTGATCAGGCATTATCTGAGGAGCATCTTCTTTTGCCACGGTCAGACATAGAGCTTGGTCAGATAGAGAGGCGGGTCAGACATAGTAGAACCTTTATTGAGTTTATATTATAAGGCAAAATCTGTCCCAAAATGTCAAGTCAAATATTTTATTGTGATGATATCTCTTCTACTACTAAAAGACTCAGAGCAGATGGCAAGTAACATCAGAGTCCACTGTTATAGATGGAAAGAATACATATGGGAGGGAGGGCCTGAGTGAGGGAAGAATATGTAAGAGAGCACTTGTAAAAGTGGAGACATACCCATTTCTTTTCTATTCTGGCCCAGGGCTGACTGGCCCAGCCGACTAGATCTATCAACCACATTGCCACCTTGTATATGTTTGTGATTGTGCCTTTTGCTTTTCAGTTGTCCTAGCATCCCTACCTTCTACTGTAATTAAGGGATCTAACAAAATGGATTTGACTGGTTACGTATAAGGCATTGTGAAGTTTTCCTTTTTGACTAAATGAGTCCTGTGGATGTCTTACTTCACTTACAGTTTCAGCTAGGTAAAGTTATTTCAATGATAGTACAGTTTAGCACTGCCCTATGAGATTATAAACGGCATTGTTGCAGGTTATGGCTAGAGTTCAATGCAGATGAAAAAATAAAAAGATCAGCTCCCAGAAAGATATGGACTCCTCTGAACCATTGTCTTATGTAGAAGGGGAGAGCAAAAGGTCTGCAAAGATAACCCTTTTTTGCCTTTACCCATTTCCCTCACCAATTCACAGAGGAAAAGAAACAGACAGGGATGAAGGACTAAGTCAAAAACTTTGGCTGTAAATTACAAGCCTTTATAAGTGTAACTGGAGCAAGTTCAAAAGCCTATTATAAATGAATGCTGATGCTCTCTAGTATTTCCGTTAGTGAAATTGCTGCCTCCCTTCGAAAATCAACTTTAGGCTAGATAGCAACATATATAACAAACACCCACATATGTCCAGATCTTACTGCGGGATGTGAGCTCTAGGCACTGATATTTAACAGAGCGATATTCTCAGTGTTGCAGATCATTTCCATATGCTATTTTTGTCTGCTGACCTTCCATCTTTTTTTTTATTTTATTTTTTTCTTCCTAACTGAATTAGGACAACCAGCAAATAGAGGTTCATGTTTCGTTCTGTTTTCCTGGTTGTTTTTACGTACTGGAAACTATTGCAATAAAATAATTTTTAACAATTTTCACATTTAAGGCTAATGCAACTACTTTAACATAAAGTGCACAAAGTAATTTTATGTATGCCATAAGAATAGTATTTGAATAAAATACATTTCCTAAAAAATCCAGTTTTATTCTAAATTATACTGCTTAGCTGTTGCCAAATTCAAATATCAGAAAATCAAAGCAAACAGTGAATGATTTTTATTTGATGAAATTTTCTAATATAGCAAGAAGCTTTCTTCCTTGCACAAAGTTTTTACGCTCAGATGTAAGTAGCAAATATTCACAAAGTCAAAAAAATTTTCAAAATGTTTAATTTTTTGAGGATCTAATAAAACAATGTTGATTCAATCTACTGAGGTCACATGGACACAATTGAATCCATCCGTTCAAATCAATGCCAGCACTTTTGTCAAAGTTAATGAATGACACCATTTGCGACATTTTATAGGAATTAAATACCATGGCTCAGTTACTGTAAACTGCAGCTAAAAAGTAGGACACTGAGAAAAAAATAGATTTAAAGGGGGAGTAGAGAGATGAAGTTTCTTAAAGAGACTTTCATTTAACATGTATTTCTCTTTCCTTACAATAGTTGAAGGGTAAACCTGATGTAATCCCAGCTGTATTTTAGACTTCACAAATTGACAAAATTTAGTTTCAGCTACTCACAAGCCATACATATGCAACAAGCTTGGCTTTTTATATTTTCATTGTACTGTCCTTTCATGACATTGTGCATTAAAATGACTGCAGCTGTCACAGAAAAACCAAGCTCCCTTAAATCTTAAAAAACATATTCAGCAATAGATGAAAACCACAGTGACAATTTCAGGAAAGTTCAGACAGAAAAATAATGAAGTTTTTTTCTCTTAACTTGAATAATGGACTAAATATTTTAATCAAGAAAAATGGTGTTTGAATGTCTTGGCCTGTATTTTCATAAGGTAACCACTTTATTCTGTGGTCAGAATAAAAATAGAACGATTTATTAGATGCTTACATCCTCTTTCTAATACAGATTTGTTCTCTACACTTTATCGCCAAGTGTTTTATTAAGTGTAGCATCAAATGAAGGTATTCCCAAATCTTCAATGAAGAGATTTTCCTACCTTTAATAGATTTTGCCAACAGGAAAACATTGCAAATATTAAGCTTAAATTTTTCATTTGCAGTGTTGAATCATATTACTGGTAATTAAAATTTAAGTAATTGCAAAACTCTCCTCACTAGTCTCCTCAATCTTTAATCACCACGCCTTGAAATGCTTGAAAAATGACATTGCTTTTTATTCAGAAGTCTTCCAGCTAAATCACATTAATTTTCAATCTTACTAGAAAGTAGTTTTTCCCTTTCCTCCCCTACTTGTCATTATATTAATTTCCTCTTCTGTTTTGGCATAATTCTATGTTGCTTCAGATAAAAAAAAAATTAAAACCTCGCCCTCTGACAAAATTTGCAGGGCCTTCTGGTAGGGCCCTCTTTGCCTGTAAGTTACTCTCACAGTGAGAAATTAGCTCTTTATGCAGTTTTTTGCACTCCTTATCTCTTCATTTTCTCTTTTTCCCAACTTAGACTAGTAACATGACTTTAAAAGTGTAGTAGTATAACTTGTCTTGAACCATCCACACAGGTTTCTATATATAGACCTGCCTAAGACAATTGGTAGCTTTGTATCTTCTGAGGTATTTTCAAATATATTTTGTTAGTCATTAGGTCAACACTTGCAAAAAAATCCAGAAATATACAGAAGATATCTTTACTCATTCTCATTTCGCTTTTTTCTGGCAATTGTTTCATTTCACTATTATATGATACAAATCATTACTTTTGTTAAGTATTACATGTCAACTTGCTTTCCTCTTTGATAAAATGACTGATACAAATATAAAAACAGATAAATGGAGAAACTAAAAAAAAAATGGAATCTGTGGAGATAACTAATTTTTTTCTTGGCAGAGGAAAAGCAAAAACAAAGCTAAATCTGCAATTGTCAAATACTGAAAAACAAGTAACAACAGTTCTACAAAACCTACAGTGAAAATTCAGAACCTCCATTCTTGCAAAGATTTCATTTATTTCAGTATTGTCCATATTGGAATTGCTAATAAGCAAGTCCAGAAGGCAACAGAAAGACATTATGAAAGTAGGTGATCTGCTGCTGTAACAAAAAATCACAGGAGTTTCTTATGCAGTAAAGTAAGAGGTTTAGAGAACACGAAACTCATAAATAACAACTAGCAAATACTTGAAGATTTTTGACTGTATAGATGTGCAGGTTGGATAATAAAGACACTTTTGTACGTCACAAGGGAGAACTGTAGGAATTAATGGATTAATCTCCCATCTGTGACAAACTGTAGATGAAAAACATTAGTCTCGTAAAAAAAACCAAACACAAGCATTCCCCTTTCCTCAAATCACACTAAATCAAATTAATAGCACCTTAGATTAAAGTCCCCTTTCAAGTAATTAATAAAACAGACAAAATTACTTGCATACAGAACAACTGATGTGAAGGTAAGCATCAAACAGTTGGCTATGTAAAACAACCAAAGTGACCATTTTATGGTTACTTTTTCCTTTCACTTAACTATAGTTAGTTTTGTTATATCTGGTTTTAATCTGGATAGTGGGACCATTATTATATTTTTGTAGTTTTCCTCTATCCCTTCTTCATCCTCAACCTAAATCTAACAACACAGAAACTTTAATGCCTGACTGAAAATACAAGAATGCCAAGTGGTAAAATAAGATGTTAATAATGAACTAATGTTAGTAAGACATTTCAGAAGGCACAGTGCCTAGAAGGCTGCTAAATCTCTTCTCTTCCTCATGTTGCAGTAAGGAATAGACTTCATACTTTTCCAAATGCTACTTAGGATTTGGAGGATTTTCTATCCTTATGGTAAAGCATACCATATTTTCTTAAATATTTCCCACTGCATCTACTATCCTCATGATATGCTTAACCACAAGGATAGGACAGTCAACGGGAAATATTTAAGAAAACAGAAATTTTCCACATCTAAGAAAAGATACTAAAACCAAAACTGTACATTGTCTGATTCTTTCTGCAATATTTACCCAGGTAACAGTCACCTCAACTATTGCATCCTTTCATCCTTTGTATCATTTTCATTGTAAACATGCAAGCATTAGCAAACTGCAACATTTTAAAAATTATGAAACCAGAGCTCACAAATATGACGAGATAAATAGAAAACATGTATATATAACAAGCAAACAGAGATGAATTGTCTTGAGAGGAGCTTGTTAAAAGTACCACAAAACTAGGTTCTCAGCATAAAACTAGGATGATGGTGAACAAAACTCTCATTGCAACACAACTCTTTGAGTCTTGCAAGTCAATAATGTTTATGACCCTTTGCCATCTCTCACATTCTTTGCAATTCAATAACTACATCAAGCTTTTTTTTTTCATTTTAAATATTTTATCACTTAAGAGATATTTTATCACTTAACTGATATTTTATCACAAGTGGGAGATATGATTGAATGTACACTAAGATTTAAATCAGATTTTGCCTTATGAAATGTACAATTTAATATTCTGAAGCTTACAGGGGTTAATGGTGAATGACCTGTTACTTAGTTATTTTATTTGCCACATACATACTGGTTAGCCCTAATGACAAAACAGACAGTATGTTCACTGAATTTCTTTGTATCATTGTTGAGAAATGATGAAACAACACAGCCACATTTGTAAATTCATTTAAATTGCATGCAAGTTTGAAATATCCCTTGGTCTAGGAAAACCACTTTTTTTTTTAAAACCCACAAAACTCTATGGGGCTTTAAAGCTGTACAGACTCAATTGTTCAGCAGAAAATCTGAGTAAATTAAGAATAAAACTGCAGAGAATGTCTCTCTCATGACTGATGTAAGAATTGAAATGAAAATTTGGTACATGGCAGGAAAATAAATAAATAGATGGACATATGTACAATATGATGTGTCAGGTTCCTAGGGAAGTGAAATAAGCAACATTTAAACACAGGAAATAGGAAGCCACAGAAAGAGAAAAACTGGATGAAAAGCTGCAGAAAGAGTGAGTAAGCCTGCAAAGCAACTGCTTTTCATGATACTTTGGTTCCCTATAATAAATATTGCTATGAATGACTGCATGGCCCATCATGAAGATGACTAGACTGGCACTGCAGAATTTCTTCTGGTCCTTCAGTTCCCTGTGTTCAGCACAGTGTGTTCCCTCACTACCTACTTCACTGCCATAGAAAGAAGTATCCTGTTGGAAAACTCTACTATGAAGCCAATAAGAATTACGAACAGTACTCTGCTATGGCCACAGAATAAGAAGGTACACTGAGGGAAAAGTATCGAAACTGAGAATGATTAATAAGAGGTAATTAGTAAGACTGAAAACAAACCACACCTGGAAGAAACAGAAATGGGCAAATGAAGTAATTAAGAAAGGAGATGAAAAAAAATTTTTAAAAATCCTTGAAATGTCTCTTGAATGATCTTCCAAATAAGGTGCCTTGATATCTCCAAGTCTAAGGCAGACCTTTCTCTGCTGGAGCAGAAGGAATATTTTCAGTTATTCTTCTGTCAAAATTCTTCTGCGAATCATATTAGCAACATCCTGTACACACAGTGTCAGAGTTATTAAGATCACTGACTCCTCTAGACTTAATTCAATAGAATTTTTTGTTTTATTTTTGTTTCTAACATCCATCACCCTACAAATGAATGGCTTCTGGATGCAACATGTCTGACTGCGTAGCCATCCATCTGTATGAGCTAATTACATGATCCAAATTACTGACAGCATTCTTTGATTTTCTGTACAGATGTATAGAACCCAAATGGTTAATGTTCATTATCAGATATTAATTTAATGCTACAGAAGTAGTCCAGAGACTTTCCTTAAGCAAGCTCTGAATACCACTGGAGAAGACATTTAAAAAAATAATAATGGCTTTCCGTGTACTGCAAGGTAAAGATGACCATGGAAGAGAATGAATTCCTGGCACCAATAATTCCACTTCCTAAGAATTTACTCATACTTGCTGTGAAAGTAACTATCTGATTTACAGTCAGACTGTCACAACATTTGCAAATTCCATTTTTATCTCCATCTCTTTCCAACACACCATAGATATCCTTGGACATATCAGAACACTTAATCGTTCTGACAGATAACTATCTAGTGATAGTTTTATGCAGCTATGTGTTTATATGACTACATTTTTATATAACATGACACCAAACATACCGAAAGAAAATGTGTAACACACAAATATAAGGTCAAATGACAAGTGCCTTAAACAAGCAATTGAGTAAGTTCAAATTTTGCTAATCACCTTTAGTATTTCATGGTACTATCATAGCTGTGAAGATTTTTTTATTATTAATTGCTGAATTTATATTCCTGCTGTGATAAATCTTTTAACACCCTTCTATTCCACAACAGTGGTAAGTATTTGTTTGAACTGAAGTAGTATATGAAATGCATATTTAAACCATCAAAATATATATTTTCATCATTTTGCCAAATCAATTATCTTTTTAGCCTTAATCACTAAGTAGCGCAGGTACTACACTGACGTAGAATACTTAAATTTTCTTCAGCATACAAGAACTGTCTTTGGGATACAGACAGAACATATCCTTTGTCGGCAAAATAACTCTGTCTAGCAAAAGCAACTTTTGTACTGTGAATAATAGGTAGATATTGCCTTTATTTCCACCCCCCCGCTTCCTGATTGTAATAGCCCATCAATACTCTCTTTTAATGTCTCTTTGAACATATTATCTCTGAACACTAGAAGAAGATGTGTGCACTCATGTATGGAAAATCTCAGGTTTAAAACTGCTTTCTTTAGGGGAATCCATGTATGCTTACTCAAATGGTTTGGGGAAAAATAAATCCATATCTAATGAATCTGGTTTTCAGGTGAAATTATAAAGGAGTTCTACATTTTTGTATGTAAGGAGGAACTATTCAAACAGGCTGGTAATAAAAAGACATCCTAGTTTCTTATAAAACTTAGCATACAACATATAATCATCAGTATCATTCATTACAAATCATTTCACTGTTAATATTAATTTCTAGAAAAAAGTTGAAAGAGATTAGGCTTAAAAACACAATTCTAGAGATCACTGTGACTGATGCTGGTGTAATAGTTCATAGAAAAAGTCCACTTATAACTTCAGTGGAACATATATATAGCATTGCATTTATCATATTAGAAAGAATGTTTGTGATATCAAGGAATCGATTATTTTGGAGAATGCAGAAAAGGCGCATTAAATTCCTTGAATATTAATGACTGAGAAAAACATCAGAGCTACAGTGAAGCAGCACATTGTATAATCACTACATATGGAAACCTGAAGTATTAAAGAGTGTTATGGTTGCATTCAAACATTCATAAATTAGGACACCACTCTTGCCAATCAGATAGGATATATATCCAATATTTGTAGCACTCCCTTTTCTTCAGCTTAAGCTTAACCCTGTCTTCCCCTTGTCTTCCATTCCTGCAGACTCATTCCTTCCCTAAACCCTCAACTCTTTTAATGATAAAGCTATGTTTGCCCTTTCCCTCATTAGCTGGGTGAAAGAAAAGGGAATAAGGAAGGAAGATGGCTCCCAGCTTGTCCTTACAATTTTTACTGATGTGAGGTATCTTGATTTAAGAAGTTAGCCTTTATGTTAGCATTATGTTAGCATTTATTAACCCATGATGTATTGGGTGCTGTGTTGCTTGAAGTCCCTATTCTCTGGACCATGTTAGCCTTAATCAACTAATAATAATGAACAGGATGCTGTGTTTGAAGTCCTTACTCTTTAGACCATAACCAGAGAGAATACCCCGGGGTTTATTGTCTATAGGATGCGTTATTTGACAACCTGGCAAGATAGATATCTAGCTGGCCAACTTGGCAACAAAATTTACTTTTAATGTGTCCTGAAGTGAACTGCCTTCATTACAATACTAAAAAGCACACCCACAGGTCAAGAAGACCCTTGCTCAGGTGAAGACCCTTCCCCCACGCAGCCAGTGATTGAAGAGAATGACACAGCAGATATTATAACTATATGCAAATTTCTAAATGACCATTGTAACTGGGAGTGAAATACCTTGTAACTTTTGTGTATAAATATGACAAGGAAACCGGCATAAGGTATGACTGATTTGTAGAAATTCCACCTAGTACCCAGGTCTGAATAAATACAATACCTCTTCTGAGGGTGTGAGATTGGTTAACTGCACGCCAGGCACAAATCCGCTTTTCGGACAACAGTACTAGGCTTGGTGACTGGAGTTTGCTTTACTCTCCAAGGGTACAGTTATCAGTAGGATTCACTGACTTCCATTTCATTCTCAAAGGTGCACCAAAAAAATGCATGCTGCCACTATTATGTTGCCTTTAAAGTACGAAAGTAGTATCAGTGCTCAGCAGAATAGATATTTGAACACATTAGCATCAGAAAAAATCCAAATTATTGTGGAGGGAAGGTTGGGAACGTTGATTTAAATTCAGTAACAATTTTGGAAGGTAGTGGGGGGAAACACCGATTTTCCACCTTCACTGGTGCTACACAACATACTGCATGATACAAACACGGATCGGAAAACTTGCCAGACTTCCAAACTTGCTAAGGCAGAAATACAGCCTGGAAACAATTTTCTTGAAAGGGTTACAGAGTTTGGCAAAACTGTGAATAGAGTAAGTAAGGAAAGGGAGACTTGCAAGTTTGGTACAATGGACCTGCAGAGATAATTTGTTTTAAAGTAGAAACAGTTTGAATGAGCAATTTCCCTGGCGTGTGTCCAGCTAACTGGCAATGAGAAAGCTGCTGAATATCACTATCACTAAAAAGAAAAGTGCTTCAAATCACACACTTTCCTCCCTAGTTGATTCACCTCTCCAACTCCTACACTGTCATTACAGGGCAGGTAGCCTCTGTCACATTTACTCTCTCTTTCATGTGTTGTGAAACAGGATTAGCAGCATTTCTACACTGGGGGACTCAAGTCATTAGCAGCTGCAAAGTATGGTGATATCTGCTAATGGAATGTAGTATGGTAATAGGGAAAAGGCACTATGGTCTTCACACTTAAGAGCACTTTTGTATGTGTATTTTAGACAGACAATTTTGAAAACTGGTCCATTGTGTCTACTACTGAACTGCTGTTTATGATTCAATAAAACTGGCAGAGCAAAATCTCCCCGAGTTTAATAAGTTACAAAATGTGTTTATGAAACCAGAGTCAAATATTTCATACAACTTTGTCACAGCTTACAAATACTTTATTCAATTGCCTACATCATTCCTGTTTTCTAATAGATCTTTAGGTGTCATAAGCACAATCACCAATTTTTACAGTCATATAGCATAAGAAGTTCTGTACCAGTAAATACTTGCTATGCATTTTTATGAGTCAACATTTCAGGGAAGAGGGGTGTCACTTCCACTGCCAAATTTGAAGTGCTTTATTTTGCCAAGAACAACTAAATTTGTTTGCTCAGTAAAGGAAAAAAGAAAAAAAAATCTTGGTTAAAAAAAAAAAAGGTAAAAGTTACATGTGCAATCCATGGTATAAAGATGTCAGGAACAGGACTAACACAAAAGTAAAAAAGTCCTTTTTCAAAGGAGGTTACCACAAAAATGGTTTCACATAAATTAAGAAAATGATCATCACCATGCAATTTGGATGCAAGGGCATCCTCACCATTAACTTAAAAACAAAGATGTAATTAAAAGTTCAGGTGTTTTTCTTATATTGGGAAACAGTGCTTTCAATTCAAAGGGTAGCAGGAAACAGTTACTGAAATTTTC
>VYXH01001156.1:45953-74972 GCA_013397275.1 Burhinus bistriatus
ACCTAGTATTTTCATCCTCAGAGCCACTGTAATCATGATGTAGCTTCACAGACTATAGGCTCACTTCTGCCCAGGTATCTTCTACAAAAACATTACCCAGGTTTTAGGCCCTACCTTGGCTGCTTGGCTGTTATTATACAAATATTGCAACATACCACACAATCTAAAAAAACCCTTAAAATATTTGTATTAAATGTGAGTATTTCACAGTGTTCCATGTTCTGATATGGCTTGTATTGATTGGCGGGGGTGGGGGTGTGGGGGGGAGGAAGTACAAAGGTACTTGTACATAGGGCAAAAAAAAAAAAAAAAGGAAATATTTATCCCATTATGTTTTGTCTAGCAATGAGTTTTTTGCTCTAGTGCTTTGCCTGCTGAAAACAGCCTTTTTAGCATATTAGTCAAGAGTCATTTACATTCTAGGAACCAGTTTCTGGTACATAATTAAAGTCAGATGAGCAAAATCATAATGTTTGACATGGCACTTAGGGACATGGTTTAGTGGTGGACTTGGTAGTGAAAGGTTAATGGTTGGACTCAATNAACTCTACAATTCTATGTTTCTAACAGCTCAATGACATCCTATTGCATTTCTAGTATACAGATTTTTTTCTGGAAATATCCTGTTGAAGGTTAAGAAGGGTTTGTATTTAAATTTTTTTGACTTTTTGGTAAAGTATGCTCATTTTCTCAAGAAATTCTACTCACTGAATTTCTCCTGGAACATCATGTAGAAGGAAGAAATAATATAAGCTCATTTAATGTAGATATTTTGCCACATCAGTCCAAGATTCAAAGACTACATAAATAATAGTTATATTGCATTAGATTGGGGTAGCATGTGAATGGGATTTTTTTAAATTAGATAATTAGGTCTCAGTCACTATCGCTTAACTCAACAGCACCTACTAATAAAAAAGTCCACCTCAGCTAGCCCAGGACACTCTGAAAAATCCTACCTTCTATATATGGCTTAACCTCGCTAATTTATTATTCACTCTTCCAGCTATTTCCTCCTCCAAAACCTCCTCCGTTCATTAAGGATCTAAGTTGCAAGCATCTAGCTTTGTAAAAATACAGATTCTGGAAAAATAATTGTGTATTTTTTGTCTATGTCTCAGCTCCATAGACCCTCCCTGGTTTAGAATCAGAAGAGGAAATCTGGAGCACCAAGAAGAATCAATCATGCCACATAATACTTTTTGTATAAAAAGAGGTACAACAGCATGAAAAGGCCACACCTTTTAATTAAATTTCCACAAGACAGTCAGTAACTTCCAGTGGAAAATAAAACCCACCAGTGTATATGAAGGCAAAGCAGGGCTATGTAACACCACCAGTATCCATAAAAAATCCATATTTGGAGTAAATTTGGTTCCTACCTACAGCATTGTGAAAAAAATTACATTTAAAACCCAGCCTTCAAAGCAAAAATGGAACCTGTGTTAAGTTCCAAGTACAATAGCTAGAAATAAGGAGTTTAACTTCCCAATTTGCAGATAACAGTAAAATTCTAAATTCAAATTGTTTTTAAAAAAGTCATCAAATTCTGATAAATAGTATACCATCAGAGTGAAAATTAAAGCTAAAAAAAGATGAAAAGTAATGCAAAGCTGAGTGAAGACCCTGACATTAAATTAATATACTGCACATAATTCCATCTTTGAAATAATGTGTCCTTTAAAATAAAAAACGATAACAATGCTTTATGCTTTGAACACCTCCTCACTTGGATTTAGCTTGAAGATACTGACCAGCACCAGGTCCACTTAAAATATGTCAACAAAAGCAGGACTGAAATAGAGAACAAAAATCAGTCTCTTCAGCTCATTTGGAAGACAAAATAATACATATTTCTCTAAGTACAGTATGGAAACATGAGAACAGAACAGAAATCTTAGAAGAATTCCATAGATAAACAATACTATTCTGAACTGCTCTGCTAATAATAGCCATTTCGGTCCAGATATAATTGGCAAAATTGGACATAGCAAATGAAGGGAAATTATTTGTAAAGCAGATCCTAAGTTTAGAAAAAAAAATCATTTTTTATGCCTTAAATTTAGTATTTTGCTGATTATCACACAAAATCTGCCAGATCTCTGTAGAGTTAAAAACAGGCTCAAAATTCACTTGTCTAGACATTCAGAGTGAACAGATTAGTAAGCATACTCCAAAAGAATAGTTGCAGGGTTTTTCTGGGGGGCTGTAAATCTCTCCTTGTTAGCTTTCAGAGCAGTGTGCTACTATAAAGAATATGCATGTGGGCTATCTATTAATTTCAACTTTTGATTATTTTTTTCAGAAAGAACTCTTTCAAGCCACATCTGTTTCTAATATTTCTCTTTGTTGGAGTCTTGCTCTTTTAGAGAAGGGCAAACATGACAACTCATTTTAAAAGAACTAGACATATTTACAGTCTTTTTCAGTCCTTCTACTAAGATAGTGAAATACCTACTTGCAAGATGAAAATAGCCCCAAAAAAGACATTTTGGAATAGGGCAGAATGAGTTCAGGTATATTCACTTCCCGAAATACATGCAAGCAAAAACAAACATCAGCAAGCCACAACTCCACTGAAGAATGCAGATTTGATACAGATGCTATGCTTTCAGACAACCTTTTCTGCACTTTGCAAACTGAAGCTGACAAAGCCCTGGAATGACTCAGTTGAGTAGTGCTGTAACTTCTGGACATGTTTTAGAAATTTAAATTCTAAATCCATTTTCCTGGTACAAAAGCTATTGGTTAGTTTAATCACACTTGCACTGCTATGTTCTGAACATCACTGAGGAACAAGAGTTATTATTACAGCACTCAAACCACATGCTGGAATTCCATTTCCTTGCTATCTCATTAAATGTGAGTCTATTTGACAGTACTTTTAAAATTTATATCAGAGTCCATGTATTTTACAGAACTGACAAATATTGCTGTTAGATCAGAAATGTTGGTTTCATGGAAAAAAATACAAAAACCCAAACCCAACCACATAAAACCTCTCTAAACTTCTGAAATGAGGCATAAACACAACACACATTCATAAAGAACTGCCAGTGATGAACTTCACTCAGTAGGATGGTCTTGGAAAATTAAAAATACTGACGGCAGCGGAGTCTAGATAAATTTTAAAGTTTTCCCAAGAATTTCACTGCAAAGAACTTGCCTGCTGAGACAGTTTGTCACAATCTAGAGAGTACTTTAACTAGAGAGGATTCATAGGAGTACCAGCCATCTGGTTATGAGCAAACAGCCCTTATGAGAAGGTCTTTAATACCGTGTTTCTACCTTAAGAGGGCTGAAACTAAACAAATTAGCCAGGAACTGCAATGGAAAGAAGTGAGCTGAAAAAAATTAAGTTAGCTGAAAGAAATACACACACCTATGTTTTCTGTTAGCATATCACATATGTAGGCCAGATTAACTCGTTTTAGGATTTATTTTTTTTTTAATGAGAATATTGTCTTACAGTGAACTTCTAATATTTTCAGTTTGCAACTTTACATTTCAAAGACTGGTGAGTCACACTACTGGTCACTTTGTATCACATTATTGCCTGAGACAAAAAAAGCCAATCCAACACCTGTTACTTTTTATTAGAACATCACGTATTACTGAATGTACAGCTCAAACTGTATACTATATAATTTTCATTTATGACAGTAATAACGGAAGGATGTTTGCTAGTCACGGGGTCCATTGGTCAATTATATGCTATGTATTTCATAGTCTTGAATGGAAAGATCCCTTAGCAAAGGCAAAAAGCACTTCTTTTCACATCAGAATTTGGTGCTTGGGTAATTTCTTTACACCCTGAAATTACTGCTGAAAGTACTCATCCGTATTTATGAAGTGATCATTAACATCTACATGGATGCAGCAGATTTTTTCATAATGATAAACATTATTATCAAAATTCCTATAGGAATAAATATTTTTGGCTGGCTGGTCACTGCAAATGGTAGTACAATTAAGTAAGATGCCATTAGTTCAACTTAATTGCCGAAGTCTCTCCACTCCCATCTACTAGTTTCCTGGAATCAATATACCTTAATGAGTGTCTCATAATTCTTTGACGGCTTTTTTATTTTCTCGTACAACTCTTTAGAAAGCCTGTTGCCTTACCGTGCTAACACATATGACTTGTGCATATGTGCACCAATTAAGCATTTTAGCATTTAGCATCCTACATTTCTGAAATCATGTTATTTCTAACTTCATGTTGGAGGGGAATGCAACAAATTTCCACCCTGAAGAACACAAATTAAAAACACATATCATTAAAATATGAGCCATGAAATAATAGTACAAGACAGCCACAATTTAATTTTTTTAATTTTTAATTTTTTTTAATTAAAGTGACTCCGCCTTACCTCTGTACCCTCATTTCCTACACACAGTATCAATTTTTCCTCATCTGTGCTATCTCATTCAGATTAGAATACGAAACTTTTTCTGAATCCATGGCACAAAATTCTCATAATGCCTGCACTTTGTGCCCCAAAGACATTTCCACCTTTTGGAATATTCTATACACAGTTCACAGAAATCTAAAGGGAACATGGCAAATAGAATAGACTGTTTCCCTGATAGATTCAATGGATCTATTTCATTTTAATTTAATCCAGAATTCCTGAGGGAGTGATTAAATTATAGAGCACAGGAGTAACAGGCTCTTTGTTGCATTACAGATGAAATTTATTTTTTAAATGCTGCCTTGTGCACTGTTTGGTACATTCAGTTGCAAAAATCCATCCTCAGAATGTTTAGAAAAATACATTTCACTTGGACCAATTCAGTGTCTTAAATTAGTTTCTCTACATAGTAATGGCTCAGCTTTTCAGCTGGAGTGGGGTATATATCCTCTTATGACAGCACTAAAAGGTTGTTCCATCGCTTCCCCAGTCAGAATTGTATTCATCAGGGGCCCACAAATATAGGAATTATCTGAATGTGATACGTGCAAGCATGCTTTTGTTAGGCCGAAGTCTGCATTTTGTGTGGGGATGGACTGGGTCAGTTTCAGAAGAGGTAGGGGATTACCCACGGAAAGTCAAAGGTGTTTGTACCACGATTTAACTTTTCCTGTGGTATTTTTAAAGGACTTGGGAAAGGGAGTGGAGAGTAGCCATCCAAGAGCACTGGTGAAACAAATAGATGGTAAACAAAATCGAAACAATTAAGAAGACTCACAAAATGATCTGATATTGTACTAGTAATGGAGTGAAAAAGTGCTAAATGAAATTCACTGCCCACAGACACTAAAAAAAGTATATGGGAGAAGACAATCCAGGTGTACACCCACAATCATGGATTTTATGGGGTATATAATCACACAGGGATGATTAGAGCAACAGTTTCCTAAAGTGTGCTCAGGGTTTAGTGATGGCAGACCAAATGGAAGACAATTTTATAGTATTCTGTACCTTGAATACTGTGCGTAGTTCTGGTACCCTCCACTATTGAACACAATACAGCAGAATAAAAAGGTGGCAATAGTAATCAGAGGTACAAAACAACTTCTGAGTAAGCAGAGATTCTTTGTCACAGCCCTCATACAAAATTCCCATAGAGATTTCTGCTATTATTCATCTTGGAAAATAAAAACCAGAAGGGTGATGTGACAAAATGCAATTAACTTGTGAGTAGCAAGGAGAGGTAAAAAGGGAATAATTATTGACTATAGTTTGTTACTGAAGAATTGAAGGTGCTCAATAAAGTTATGAAGCAGTATAGCAGTATAGCAACAAACAGAAGGAAGTACCTTTTCTATACTCCATGTAATGCAATTGTGGACTTCTTTGCCTTAGCATATTGAAAAAGTTTAAAACAATTCACTTAAGGATTAGATAGATGTAGGTGCCGCAACAGCCATTAAATATGATGCTCTTGATGAAATTGATGGTTTACGAAGTCCTCACATTTTAATACATGTTCTAATACTTAGGACAGTGTGCCACTCTATACTTGACTCATTTCTTGTACCTTTTCACCTAAGCATTTTTTATTTGCAACAGTGAAAGACAGGTTCCTAGCATAAATGCACTTGAGACATGCTGAAGATTCACTATTTTCATGTTCGCTACTATTTGGCCCTACACAGAACAAAGGAATTTGTAATAGAAAGAGGAGAGAATCTGATTTAAGCCTTAGACTAATCTGTCTGCTGATACAACCTAGAAAATGTGAGAGAGGAGTTATTAATCTAAGCAAAATGAGGATTTTAGGGTTTTTACACTACATGAAGTTTGCTGGAAAAAAAATTCATACTGTCAGGTGTTTCAAACACCCTAACAGCACCTGCTGTGCTCCAGTCATCTGGAAATGGAACAGAATAGCTACTGTTTCACTGTATTTTTGTGAGACTTTATACTCTTCATAAGTTTCCTCAAGAGAATTTAAGAGCATCTATTTTTTTTTTTTTAAATATTAAAACCAAACAGTCGAGTAGCACTGAGAAAATGGCATTGGACCTCTCAGACTACTTACAGATGCCCTCCTAAACCTTGGGTATTTTTGACTTAAATTATCTTACATTTCTTCCTTGCAGTGAAAAAAAGAAAAATGCTGTCCAAGATGCAGCACACTGAGGACAAAAAACACATAATGGCTCTATGCTTTGTAATTTTTTTTGCTTGCAGCTATAGTTCTATTTCCTGCCGACACTGCATTTTAAATGCTCTAATGATACAATTGTTCTTGAAAACTGCAGAGAAAAAGACACCACAAACAGCTAATTGGTGCCTCTGATGAAGCCAGAAACACATCTTGAACTTTTTTGTTGTTGTTGTTAAAAAGTGAGTGAGAGGGATTTGTTGCTATTAAGCCATATCAAATGCTCAGTAGCTGGCAAGATTTCACTCCTGCTCACTTAATTAATGTCTGTAATATACCTGTCACTTATCAAGTATGCTGCACAGTTATCGCACTACAGTTACTGTTATGTATCACCCAATTTTGTATGCCCTGAGGGCAACTCAGTTTAGGGATTCTGCACAATTTTCTGTCAAGTTTACTCTCAGGTTCATTGCCATTCAAAATGGATCACAACAAAATACAGCTCTGTTATCCAACCCCTTTTCCTTCTGCCACTTTTGTATTTTCCTGGATGCTTGGTTCCTCGTGAAAATGGGTATATAACCACCTTCTGCAGAAGCCTGTTTGATTCTTCCTACCTTTCCAAGGTTTCTTTAACAAATGTAATGAAAAATAATTCCATTTGTGTTATCACTGAGGTATTATCATCCCAGTCATCTACTGTGCACTGTAGATTTATACATAACTAAAAACCTAAGTTTTTTCCTTTCCCTTCTCTTATGAGCTTTACTAAAAATAAATGCATTTAGTCACTTAATACTCAGCTCTTATTTCCAGCTAAGAGTCTGTAGAATCAAATATACTTTTTTTCCTCCACGGTTTTATTATATTATGTATCATTTCTCCAAGGTTTAGCCTTCCTCTCATCTATCTGTACTCCATTATCCCTACCCCTCTCAAGTTTCCCATGCATAAAAGGAGGGGAGGATTTCCACTTTTACAAGTTTCCTAGTTCTGTATCTGCTATTTTACTGCTACAGCCCCCTTCAAAATATTGTTCTGATTTTTGAACCAAGATCTAGCATTTTTGACACCTTGTTTAAAGAGTTACTGGTATAACACAAAAGTTTAAATTTCCATTAGGAGATTACAGAGAGATGAAGCTGTGCAAATGTCATATTGATACACTGATGTAGTCTTTTATCATATAAAGCAGAAGAGAATATGTAACGTGTAGATGACCTTAGTAAGTTTGATTTCGGAGAGATATATTTTTTTAAAATTTAATCCATTTTAAGAAGTTACTGGAAAATCCTATTACATCTTTTCATTTTATATCACAGGTGATTTAGTAACTGTACATTTGCTTAAGAATGCATGATAACATTGCTTTAAATAAGTATCGGAAGGTATATTAAAAAAAAAAGTATGAAAGCAAGGATTTAGTTTTCAAAGTACTTTTAAAAAAATCTAATAGAATATGGTATTCTGTATCTTCATGCCAAAATACCCACTTAACACAGAACAGATCTATTTAGAGTCTTCAAAATTCATCAAATGAGGCCAGAATTCTTTCTGCCCTAGTGTTATCACTTTTGTAGAGTGAACAGGAATGCACCCTAGGGAAGAAAGATGTTAGATACAACGTCTGCTTCTTTGATGGTTGCCCTGACCTATGAGGAAAAAAGTAGTCTTCCACATCTTTATTTTATTACTTTTTTATGGACTTAATAAAGAAGAAGTATTCTGTCCTGGGGAGATATTTAATGGCCTATCTCACTTCAAGAAATGTACCTGATACCTCCTTGGGATGAAGAAGATTCAGAGAGATAAAAGACAAAACATAGCATTAAATGGAACCTGGAGTTATTCTTGGAAATAATGGAAAGGTTTCATGACAACTTTTTGAAGGTGATAGAAAGGGCTGTACATATGAAAGACGCACCCAGGGGGGAAATTAGGGTGACATTCCCCCATTATGAAGCTGCCTAAAGAGGCCAGTAACATTGTTTTATCACTCAAGAATGGCTGCTTTACACAGTTTGAAAATTTGTGATTTCAAATACTTTCTGATATTTCTATCACAAGCAAAGCATGACATAACGATCTGTCTTTTCCTCAGAGGCTTTATGCAAATCTTTCACATTTTGGCAAGTGTGTGTGAGAAAGCTCAACTCTAAATTTGACATGTTAAAAGAAAATAACAGGGTTTAGATACTCAACTTTTCTGTCACAGGTGCCTTTTTAGGGAATCATTATTTGTGAGTTTCAGGTAAGAAACATTATTTCTACTTTCAAAAAGCAAGTGAAATCTCCTTCCTACAATACGTAAATCAAATTTCCTGCACAGAATCACAATAAAAAGAAAGGAACAGATATTAGTATCAAGGTATTAGGAAAAACAATATAGCCAAAAGCATATCAGAATTCATTATTTTGGTCATTATTTCAGTTTCTTCAGAGGAGTTTTGGTTTAGGATTTTTATGATGCAATTAATAGATTTATTTTAAGAAGGGAGTTCATAATGCTAGAGACAGTACTTGATTTTCCTGTTTCAATAATGCCATCTATTGCAACAAAGAGAAATCCTTAGTAAAACAAAAGTAGCTGTGTCTCAAGTAAATATATATAGCTGTTTACATACACATACGTAATTCACAAGAGAAAAACATATATACCTGCTAAAGAAAGAAAAAATAATTTGTGTCATAAACATCTTGAATTGTAAGCAGTGTTAAAACTCTCACAGTGCAAAATTTAAAAAAAAAGGGTGTTTTACCTGGCTAGATAATCTGATGCTGAGTTTGCTAACAGCACTAACACCGGGTAACCTACACTCTGAATACCTACTTTTTAATCTCAAAAAGGTATGTAGAATTCTCATTTTCAATACAGGCAAAAGGTTTAGTGCAGCACAGCAACATCTTTCCAACTATTTATCTTTTGTATTAAAGTCTCATGTAGTCTGCTCGAACAATACAATAATGCTACACAGAGGCAAATGAAGATAACTTCCTTTATCTCACTGAACATCATATACATTTTCATCCTTCTGTTAAGAATTATATTTCATTTGACTGCTACTAAGTCTATACAATATCTTGCAAAGAAAGTTGAAATTTTACATCCCTATTAGAGACATAACAGCCAAACCTTTGTAAAACAGACACTTACTTTACAAGACTATAATAGTGAAATATGCAACATCTGTTACTATGAAAATACTTCAGTATTTGACTTCTACTTTTATGATATTTAAGTATGAAATTTCAAATACGAATTCAACATAATGAACACATGAGCATTAACCATTTCAACACCAAACACTAATATGAAGAGGGTCATCACTGCATATTTATTATATATTAATATTGTATTGTATCGCATTGTATTGTATGATATGATACATTGTATGACAAGATAGGATATGACATGATATTATATTTATTATATTGTTGAACAGACAAATGCTGCCATAGTTACCTACACAGTCACTGTAAAAACAGGTTCTATATTATCTTCTGAACATCTGTTTGGTAAACAATCAGTGTCCTAGGACTACCAGGTACCAGTACTTCATTCTCCACATACAAAAAAAAAAGACAGGACTGAGGAAATTAGTATATTCAACAGTAACTACTGCCTACGTATTACCATTTTTTCTGATGGCTTTAGTAGAACATCATAAGGAAAACAGCTACTAAAAAGTCACTTACAAATCATTCTTTTTTTTTTTTCCCCCAGTCATAAATACAGAAACAGATTAATTTAGATATTTTATAAAAATTTGTAAAATTTATGTCCATGTATATTTTATAATTTAAATGCTTTATATTTATATTTTATGGATATTATACATATATGAAATTACAAGATAATAATGCTTGATTACAACCATTAAATTGTCTCAAGTATTGAATCTTGGACAGTAGAAAGTAGTACTTTTTTCATTGTATGTCTGATACTAGACCAAAATATATGGTATATACAAAATGCAGATACAGTAAAACGTGGTCAGATCAATTCATTCATTCATTTTTGGAGATTAAAAACTTTGAGAAAATTTGAAATTTCATGCCTAAGTTTTGTGTTTACAATTTTTCATTCAGCTATCCACCGTATGTTCAAAAACATATAGGATAAACCAACTCCAGCACTTTCAGTCTTTTTCAGGGATAAAATCCAGACAGTTCCAGCAGAGATCACCCTTAAATTTTACTAGACATTTTAACTCATTGTGTACACTTTTATAGTAATATAATACATTTTACAGGTTTGGTTGTTTGGGGTTTTTTTTGTGTTTGGTTTGGGGTTTTTTTAATTTTTTCTATTTTTTTTTTTAAATATGCTTTCTTTTGGTCACTGGTCAACACAAATGCATGGGATATGGATAACACAATACGGTTTTATGGCAGAATAGCCCATAAAATTAATCCTGCAAACTCAAATGACTCTCTGAAAAATAAGTAAGGCAATAACTCTTACCAAGGCATCAGAGAGAGAACAGAATATTTCGGTTGGAAGGGACCTACAACAACCATCTAGTCCAACTGCCTGACCAATTCAGGGCTAATCAAAAGTTAAAGCATGTTATTAGGGGCAATGTTCAAATGCCCTTAAACACTGACAGGCTTGGGGCATCAACCACCTCTCTAGGAGTCGCTTCCAGTGTTTGACCACTCTCTTGGTAAAGAAATGTTTCCTAATGTCCAGACTAAACCTCCCCTGGCATAGCTTTGAACCATTCCTACGTGCCCTACCACTGGATCCCAGGGAGAAGAGCTCAGCACATCCCTCTCCACTTCTCCTCTTCAGGAAGCTGTAGAGAGCAATGAGGTTGCCCCTCAGCCTCCTTTCCTATAAACTAGACGAGCCCAGAGTCCTTACCCACTCCTTATAGGATGTTCCATGTCCTGTGGTGAAGATGGTGAAGGAAGATGGTAAGGGAAAACAACAACAAAGCGACACTCTTACAAAAAAACTGTGAAACTTAGAATTGCATGGGTTAAAGTATGTCTGCTTTTTATTAACCATACCAGAACATCTAGTAAAAGATACTGATTTCTCCCCAAAATCATGTCTTGTTTACATCTGTGAAGACCATCAGGACTACATTGAAAACAGTACTGTTGGAATTAAACCATGGAAATTTAATTCAGCAAATATTCTTGAATTTCACAGGAGTTCAGCAGTCACAGTGTGTCATAGACTACATAGAACACCTGTGAGCTCCATTCCCATGGGAGAAGAGAAAATATCCAGAACTGCTGGCACCCTAACAGACCTGCCCTGTTTTGCTGCTAGTAGAAAAAAGCAGATGTTGGCAAAGAGGAAAAAGGTTTTGCAGAAAGCAATACCTCTTCAACCTCCCTACAACCACTGAAGAAAATAACACAGAATTATAATTCTGACTGTGTCTTTCAAAGTGTTTACCATGCCATCTTATCTTTTGCATAGCTGAGAAGGTCTGAATGACCTTTTAGGAACACTTGCAAAGCAAGAAAGAGCTAATTTTCCACATACAATTAAATGCTCATGACAATTTTCAATCTTTTCTTGAAAGCATCCTTACTTGGTCATGGGCAAAAGTATTCTGAATTTGCCAGTGGAATTAATAGAGTTCCATTATTAATGTAATCCCTTCTGTATGAGGTATACATGTAACAATGTAAAGATTGGCTAACAGTGGTATAAAAGCAATCTGGCAGCAAAGAACATCAAAGTTTGATTAGTTTGTTGCATATGCTATAAAAAGTTCATAGATGTCCCGAATACAGAACAAATAAAACACTTTTTAAAAGAATGACCTTCTTAAGCCATAAGAAAGTGTTGTGCCTATGCTCTACTGAAGAGCATGAAAAGAAACACCTACAATCATGAAAACCTTTTCATAATCATATACTTTGGAGCATTTCAAAGTATGTAAGACAAAAATATCCCTTACTCTTGACCACCAGCTGTTAGTCACTAGGAATTTATTTACTTGAAGAAGTGAGTATCTCTTCTTTCTAAACTGCAAAAATGTTCTTAACCAGCCTTTGATAATTTTACAGATCACAACATCATTATTACTGATGAAAAAGATTCACATCTGATGGAAAAATTTGTTTGACATCACCTTTGTTTTTTCACAAAATGGCTTTCTCAATCATACCTTCTCTCAAAAAAACCCAAGCAAACAAAAAAAACCCTCCACCAGTATGTCTTCTGTAAAATAAAAGGAGTGGCATAGAAAAAAGAATAATCAGGCCCTATGACCAATCTCAGAACACAAGTTGGTCTAACGGATCAGGCAGTTGGCTGATCGAAACAGTTATCAAGTGTGATGACAGCTGACATCAAGTCTTGATTCCAAGAAAGGGTGGAAAAATTAATATGTATAGTAAATTGTAGTGCACTGAGAGGAAAAATTTATTTAAAACCAAACGTGTTCTCTGCGCAACAACTTCCATGCAAAATAGTTTAAAAAGTAAATTACAAACACTTGGTGTCCAGTTTTAGTATACATAAGTACCTCTCCTCTCTTCTCCCCAGCAAATACCTCTTCTAAGTGAGGAGGACTGTTCTGGTGTCTTTCCCTTCATCAGACAAGCCCTCCAAAAGGACATATGCAAGAGCCTACACTCGTAGAGAATAATGAATAATAGTCAGAATATCAGCAAAACCTTTAAAATCCTCTGAAAATAAAATTTACACTCTCATGTATAATAAAATAGTAGTACAAATATAAGGGTGGGTCACTCCTTTTTGTCTTCTACTCCTTTTGTGTCTCAAATAAGCTATTAAATAATTTCTAAATTGATTTATCTTTTTAACCAAATGCTAATGGGCAATAAGTATACATGACCCAAATGCTGGAAAGCTATTTAAAAGTTCTACAGCCATGAAGGCCTTTTCTCAGTAAATAAACCATTAAAAAACCAACCAACCAACCAAAAATAATAAAAAGGCAAAAGTTATATATCAGCTTGAGCAAAATTTGGAAAAAAAATAAAAACCAGTGAGTCCCCACTAAACTGTCACAGCGAGTTGGACATATTAGATTCATGTAACTGTCTTAGCCACAGACTTGAGCATCCATGTGGAGAAACACCAACACTGACATTCAGGAAAAAAGCCAGAGTTCCACAGGAGAGAAAGGAAAGGACTCTTGTCTTCCACTGCAGAAATGACACTGTAGTATCAAACTCGTCAGTGTCAGGCTACCATCACTGGTGTTAATAAAGGATGAAATAAACAACACTGCTAAATGAATGACACAGCAGATGCTAGAAATGAGTCTGAAATCAAGCTTTACACAGTCTGTAGAAAAATGTATTAAGTAAATAGATGGCAGAATTTAGAAGCTGAAATAAAAGTGAATAATGTTGTGTAAGCAATGAGGAATTGGTTCAGCCAAGCAAAAATTCTGCTGATATAAATGACTTAGAGAAAATGAGTACATTATATTTACATCTAGCTTATATTTCTTTTGTAGAACTGCAGAAGATGCCACAGAATTGCACACAGAGATTAACTGCACCTTGTTCCTTACATTCACTGTCTGTTAAGGACTACTAACTATTGTACTATGCCTAGCCTTTCTAATGGATGATATTACTCCTATGACTAGTTTCTTTCATGCTTTACTGTTTGTAAATTTTAACATAACAAAACTTAACAAAACTTCTTAGAGCATAGATTTTGCCTGTGAAATGCTGCGCTTGTTCGAGGTACTCCATAAACAAATGTATAATGATCCATGACACACAGTAAATTCTTGCACGTTTAATTTACTACAAAGATTGGTATCACTTCCATTGCTCTGAGACAATGAAACTATAATAGCTTTATTATAAGATAGTGCCTAATGACACAAGTGTTTTATAGAAATTTAGTGAACATCTTAAGCAGAGGTTTTTTTGGTTCCCCCCTCTACAAAGCAGTGTGCTGAAGTTCCATATCTTGGTTTTTACTGTCTTCATTGCGATTACATTTTCCAGTAAAAAGAGTCTTCAGAGAAAAAAAGAGTAAGCATTATTTGACCATACTTTTATTTATGTTTCTTGGAGTGGGTTTTTTTGTGTAAAAATAATTTAATGTGAATACATTCACAATGAAACATGCATTTTTGGTTTATGGCCATCTTATCCATAGAATTCTGTTGCACAGCACTCAGTCCTTAAAAAATGAGCTGTGATGAAATAGATATGGTCAGACTGATCAGGCAGATAAAACGAGGGTGAATTCTCTCTATAGCATCCTTGAAACACTTATCTTTTCTAAATCAGAAAATTACACAAAAATCTGCACCCATCTCAGAATAAATGTGAATTTGATCAAAAACTTTTATGGAATAGTTTTCTGTCAAATAATAATGTAAAAATTCATCCATTTTACAGGAATGTATTGAGTGCAATTACCTTTTTTCCTTAAGTATAATGATCCTAAATATTTCACTGATTTTTTTTACCATTGTTTCATCAAATACGACAAAAAATATTTTACCTGATTAAATGAATAGAATATTAAAATATACAAATGCAAAATTTAATAAGTGATGAAAGATTTCATGTATTCTAAGCATATAACAATTTTTCTATTCCTTATGTTCTGGATCAGAAACATGCTGGTGCCAGATTTGTATTCAGTTTACTCCATCATGGTTTTTTACAGCATTCTCATTATTTGAACGTTCTTGATTCTGTGGCAAAACAATCCCAAACAAAGACCTTGTTCCACAAAAGGCCAGGAACAATTCTGAAATTTCAGAATTGCTTCGGATAGAATAAAGGATGACACAATTCACAAACAACAAAAAGGAAAATAGGACAGAAAACTGCACCAACTGGAGAACTTAGAGGATCATTCTGAAAAAGTAAGGAGAGAAGACCTAAAAATCATCCTTTGATGAAGTATATGTGTAAGTAGAAGTAAGTGTAAGTATAAAGGAGAATAACATAAATTTGTAATCCTATTTCCATATTAATACTTTAATTGTTTTAAAATGTAAATAAAATCCAGAATTAAAATGTGAATAAACTCACAGTAAGTAAATTTCATATGCACAGATGTCATACAAACTGCTCTGAAAAGCAACCCGTGAAAACCTACAGATAAACACTGTCTAATCTTACCCGTCAGACAACAACTCAGGTCACCCACTGGTGAAGGTAAGTATAGCCATTTATAAAATTTTCAAATGTTTAATTTAATACACAGTAGAAAGTCAGAATTTCTGGGTAGGACATAGAACTTAATTTATAGGTCTGAACTTATTACTGTGCTTTCTAAACTACACCAGTAAAGCGAAAAATCACTGTGACTATTTTGGTTCTGTAAAGAGATGAAATTAAAGCAATTAAAAAAAAAAAAAAATACTCAGTCCCAGAGATCAAATAATTTTTTTCACCTAGAAATGCTGAGATAGTTGGATTTGGATTTTGCTTTTCAGACAAGTATACAACTGTAAGCGTTTTGTCCCAAAAATGATTCTATATAGTTTTGGTACAATAAAAGACAATGGCAGATACACTGTTTTCAAGGACCACTGGTTCACAGGCTTTGGGACTGTTTCTTCTAAAATCAGCACTAGCTTTTTATCAGCTATGGTGTATTAGAATTACTCTGTTCAAGATTTTTCAGCCCTATCTCCACCAGGAAAAAGAAATGAATTGCAAAAGTTTTGACACCAGGGGTTTATCCTTTTTTTTTTTCTCCCCGCTTCTTTTTTTTAACAATTATTTATTATGGCATTTGCACCTTCCACACGCACTTTCAGAGATTTCAGAGGCTGCAGAAAGAAACTGGTCTTCAGAGATCCTATGGATTTCGTTACGATCATTTCACTGCAAAGGACAAAGACATGCTTTAATATGCATGGCACTTGCATCTTTGATGAAGCCTTATTTTTACCATTAATTTTTCTTCCAAACGGCTAACACTTCATTGTAAAGAATTAAATTGCTTCTGCTAATAAACAGAAGTTTCTTGCTGAGTCCAGGGAGATGACACCGAAGTCTACTCTGATTTGACTGGTGGAGCTATATTAACGTTCATGGTAAATAATTTCTGATGGATAATTTCATAGTTTTTATATGAACATTTCATGGGCACTGAATTTGGAATTTTTGCACTTGCATATGAATGTCTTGCACCACTTAATCAGGGAATATAGCATCATATGATTTGCATGACTAATTAAAACAGTATGAATATTCATGACTAGTTCACGTACTTTCTAATACTTTGAGTTTTATGCACGTGATGTTTGATCCTCTTATATATTATCCAACAGGCAAGGAAGCGCATCACATATGTGACCCAAAGCTAAGTGAATAACACATTTTGAATTAATAATTTTAAAGTAAGTCCATAAAGCCCATGTGAACATTAACACTATGCTGTGGACCTCAAAGACCTTGCAGTATATTAAATGTATTATGAAGTAATTTTATATGAAGTGATTGTTATGTCTTGTCCTATTCATTCCAGACTATTTCACTTTCACTATGAGCATCTGTATAAAATGAAGGCAAGACACTACATGAGTTAACAGCCAGTATACATACTTCTTTGCTGACAGACATACAAAATGAAAATTATAGCAGGTTTTGTGTCCTCTAGTTATGCATACCTCTCCTATTCCAAAACAAACAAACAAAAAAAACCCCCACAGCTCGTCAAGCTCATACAGGGTGCTAAAACTGGGAAAAACTCAATCTGCCTGCTCAAAAGACTGATTTCTTTTTTACCTGCGGGGCTAACCAGCGAAACGAGAAATCCTTTCTTTTTCAGAAATTTATTTTCTCATTTTGATAGTTTACTAAACTCCACTCCACCGTCTTTGCTGCCGTTAAGTTCACCTATCCTAAAGTATTGTAAAGTATTGACTACAGACTGAATAAGGACTTCAACCTGCACAGCACATGTATATGTACTACCGGCATTTGAGTTTCTGTAGATTGGTTCTAATTTTTTGACATCTATTTCCACAATACCACTCCAGTTCAAATTTAACTACAGTCTCAAGATAAAAATATTTACAATTAATATAATTAATTGCTGCTATTAATTAATAGTAATTAAAAAAACCCTGAAGGAATAGCAACAGTAGTTGGGTATTGGCAATTTGCATATCAGCTTAACTATGAATTTACCACATTTTAAATGCAAAGTAATTAAATATATAAATTACAATTTGCAGAAACTACTAAGATATGTGCCTGGCAGCATGAAACAGAGACAAAGTTTACAATCATATAAAGTGGCCATTCAAACATCTTACATTTACATGCTTACACAGGTATTCAGCTGGATAAACTTTTATGTAAATTGCACATAACCATACAAAATAGTCAGTAGTTTTTACCTCTCATAACCTCAGAAAACCTTGGAACTGAAGAAGTGTCTATTTGTTTTATTAACCATGTTATTTTAAAAATCTTGGTGCCAAAAGAAAATGTTATCTTTCACCCTAACTAGTACCAAAGAAATCTCCAAAATATCTGTTTTATAATTTAAAATAACTGGGCATACTGTATTGAAGTCAGTTTTGTAGAGTAATTAAATGTCTTTAACATAAATTAACTGTATAACTCATTTGCATAAATGGTGCTGTTAAGCAATTTCAGTGTACACAAGGGACACACTGTTATTTCATTAAAAACTTAGTGTGCTCAATACACAGGGATAAGGCTTATAATGTTAATACTGTTATCATGCCCTAGACTGTGATATAGGCGAGACTAATTCAGGTGATGAGAGTAGCTCTAGAAATTGTTCCAAGTCATAAGTGTAATATAACTGTAACATGCGTCTAGCAGTTCAGAGAATGAGTATCAAAATGGAAGCCCAGATTCCTTTCTCCAAATTCTCACTGTATTTTTAAAATGTGTGAGAAATATTTCATCTTCTTTCCCAGGATTAAGTTCTTAATTTTGTCTCAGAATGAGCTTTCCATTTATTTTACCCCACCTACATGCTCAAAAGTATCAGCACTGAGTCTCTGGTGTTGTTCTACCATCTTCAAGGCTAAATGGTTGAGTATGTGCTGTTTTAAAAAAAACAAAACCACACTCTCAATTCTCTGACTCAAAAAGCACATAATTCTTGGCCACAAAATATGAATTTTTGAATATGCTACTTGGAACAACTGAGTATATTTTCAAATACTAGAAGTTTTCAGCTTATCTATGGCATCAGTGTAAATATAGATAATTAATACTAGTTGATTCCAATTCAATTAATTCTTGTTCAGTAGCAAAATATTTATTTGGTTACAGACTTCTTCATGGTCATGCAGGAGTTTGTTCCACTGCTCTTGGAACAAGTCAGAATTTCTCATAAACTTGCACACTGTGAATTTGTTTCCTTTCAGCACTTTTAAAATAAGTTGTTCAATCTAAAAGAGAAGAACTGGTTCGATCACTAGATCCGCTTATTCTCAGTATGTCTTGACATGTTTTACCCATCCAGATTCTTACCTGTCTTTGTATACCTACATAAATTTCTCTTTCAACATGGCTTTAGTTTACACTTTCCAAGTCTAATTCACGTTATAATAAGATTAGTTTTAGACATCTCAGAGAATATTAGATGTTGGCTGGAAATGTTCCTTACACTTACATTTGTGTTTGGGGGATTAGAAAGCCCATTAAAAACTTTGTGAATAAACAGACTGTCAGTCATAATTATGAGCTATTAATCTGTGTCATAACCAAATGACTGATTCACAAAAAAATAAGTATCTGTTTTGGGAAAAGAAGATTTGTAGTACAGTTCTTGTAGGTCTAGGCCATCTCTATCATCAGCACTGAAATAATAATGTAATTTCTATTCATTTTAATGTTGCTTAAATCTTGAATCAGGTTTATTAGATTAAAAAAAAACAACACCTTTTGAAAGTATTACTGCAACAGGGGTAGTAGCAACAAAAAGATAGTTCATTAGTGTAAGAACAGATGGAAGAAGATTATTACAGCATAGTAGGCTTGCAGATAAATTCACTAACAGAGCATACAAAAACTTTTTTTTAATCATTGTGACAAAAACTACAAGATTAATGTAGCAGATTTTTTTTTTCTAATTAGTGTGTAGTGTCTTAGAACCAGAAAACAATTTTTCTGAGGAACAAAATTTATCTTCACATTACAACCACCTGGAGTATCCAGTGCATTCCTGCTGACTAGGATGATCCTGGTGGTGCTCTACCAAGAGGGAGTCCAGCTGTAATGTTCCTCCTTTTCTCCTACTGCTCTTTAATATTTTCTTCTGTGTTAGCCAATGGACAGGTATGATGTCTACAGTATTGAGGAAGTGTGGTAGACAGAGAGCAAAAATTTTCCAAATTAATCAAATAATAATCCTGTTTGGTGAACACTTCATAATACCATCCACTAAAAATTAAAACTCTGTTCCCACATTTTGCAGCTTTTCTGTTTCTCTGTTAACATTGTGCATGGCCATGGTCTTCTGTCGTGCCTGTTCCAAGAATCTAAAGTATGGGCTGTTTCAGGAGGTGCTAGAGGATCGGAGTTTTTCTTGGGATTCTGGGTGGCTTATATAAATGATTTAGCAGTATGCTTCATCTTAGCATTTCATCCTTACTACACACATGCAAAAATAAAAAATAAAATAAAAAATTCAAATTACACAATGTAATGCTCGTTTATATTGTTCAAACAGTTAACATCAGCTATACAAGACAAGAAAACTTCAGTAAGGGAAAAATACCCAGACATGTGCTGAATGCATATATAACAGAGCAAAAAACATCAACCCACAAAAACGACTAAAACAATTATAGAAGAAATGATATTTTCCACTGTTCATTCCATTTATTCTTTCTAAGTTTTGTTTAAGCCTGTAACTCTTATAATTACATAACCACATAGGTTTACTGAATCCATTGTAATTCACTCTAGAGGTACCATATAACACGAGAAAATGTAGAAAAATATATTGCAAATTATCAGTCTGGTGTTGAACACGAAGAAAAAGGGCAGTGTTAATGTACGAATGTAAAGTAAGTCTCAATTCAACCTGTGTCCAGGTACAGAAAAAATGCTTATTAAGCTCAAGATATGACAACCTAGGATATCTCGCTTCATTTCACTCAAGAAATTTCAAATAGCTATTCAATTGTAACTTTTTTCTCTATGTTTACTTAATATTAGGCCAGATACTTGCATGATTTGAAGACAACAAAATTCTTCAGTGTGCTTTACTTTTAGTTTGTTTCACTCATAATCCTGTGTCTGCTCTTCTATGAAATTCAATTGCTTCCTATGTCATCCTATAGTTAAACTTTCTAGCATCTTCCTTAACTGGCCTGAAAGATCCATTTCTTCAGTTCAGTGTAGAAAAGATGTGGTTATATACAAGTAACAAGTTAATACTGTAGTGTAACTAATTAATGATTAATAAAAATAAGTCTCAACTGCAGATTGATATGAAAGGCTTACAAAGATGAATTAAGCAGCTGGCAGGACTGTAAGATGTTGTTTAACTGAAATATGATCAAAAGTCTGTACAAATCTTGCTTTAGAAATTCAAAGAAAGTTTGAACAATTTTCTTTTCATCCTCCTTTCTGCTTGCACACTTTTTTCCTCTTCATATTACAGAAATGCTTCAAAAGATTTACTTCAGCTTTTGAGTTAATTCTGGAGAGTCTACCTCAGCTATAGAAGCAGAAACTTTACCCATTTAAGTGACTACCCTGTCAGTCTGAAGTTGTAACTTGTTCTTACTCTATGCCTATTCAGAGACATGTCTGGATGATGTCAGTTCCCCATTGCTTTATATTAAATATTTTAGCAATTGACTTTTTCAGGATTGAATATATACTCACATCAAAACAATATGAAAGAACATTTTTCCTTAGTAGCTGGAAATCAGCAGTGGTAGTAAACCATTATCTATGGAGTCACATGTAACTACGATGTTTCTTTCACCAGTGGAAGGACAGTTTGGTTATTTGATGCAATGATAAGAAAAATCTGATGTATTAAAGTTAAATTAGGTGCCTTGTAAGCAATTTCTGTTTTAAAAATTAAAAGTACATGTTAAGTTTGACTTAATATGCTTCTTCAGTGGTTGTGTGCAGGCCAGCCAAAACTGCACCATACAATATTGTTCACACACAGAGTCATTTGCTACACAAAAACTTGTAAGTAGGAAAAATTCTGTCCTAAATTTAGTTATTCTTTAAGCCTTTCTGGTTTGCCATGTAAGAATATGATATACTGCTCTGATCTCTGTTTACCCTTTTCATCCTCTGCAAATCTTTGTATCAATAGTGGCCCCTCTTCTCTCAGTTAGAAAGAACATACAGATGTAAATGCCAAACACATGAGAGTTCTCACAGAGGAAGCAAAATAAAGGGCCAGCAGTTCATACAGTGCTTCACCTGCTTCTTAAGATAACATACAAAGATAGTAATTATGCTAACATAGACTATATTACTATCGGAGGAATACTGACACAAAATGCAGGGATACATAGAAAGCCTTTCTTTTTCTTTTTTTTTTTTTTTCATTAATGTATGAAATTAATCAACCCTTGAGGAAAAATGAAGAATTTATCTCTATTAAGCATAAATTAGTTTTAAGGAAGCTTTTTTAAGGATGCTGAAATAGCATAAATGGCAAATTATGGGCTATTAAAAAATAAATAATTTAAATTGTATAGTTATTAATGAGCACTGTTACTGAATACTACTTAAACACAGCCTTCCTAAGAATGATTTTGTCATCACTAGATAGCAATGTATATCTACCAGAAGATTTAAAAAGCCACAAGTACTTCAGATATGTCTAATCTTTACATGCAGGCATCACAATTTTAGTAAGAACACTGTAAACCTAGGCCAGAGATATTTTAGACCTAATTGAAAACTCTAATAATATGGCAAGATGGCAAATTATGTTACAGAAATGTATAGACCTTAGACCTTTCATCAGCCTGAAGATCCCTAATCAAATCAGTTAATTTCTTCCACTTAAAAGGATTAAATAGCCAGGGGGTATAACCAAACAATAAAGCTCAATGGGGTTGGTTATCTTTATCTTCAAATAAGCTTAATGTTATGAGGTACTGTATCTATCAAAGGAAAATAGGTATTTCTGTAACTCTTAGAAAAACATGAAACTGTGTATTTTAGAATGCTTAACAGCTGTTTCACTTGAGCTGTGCAGTTGACAAGTATACAGACTTGTCAGACTACCTTTTTCAAAATTCAATAGCATGCTAGAAAAACTACTCCACTGGCAGCTTGTTAGGATCAGTAAGATAGCATCTTAAATATGCAATGTCATGCAAATAAATATGTTAACAATGGTTGGTATTTTATAGCCACTGATAAAATCAACTTCCTTGGAAAAAACCAAACCAACCAAAACAAAACAGCACACTTCTGTAAAGCCCGCAAATTTCAAGTTCACCTTCTCAAGGACATCCAGTAAGCTATAAAGCAATCTAAAGCATTCCACCCTACAGATTTCACACTTCTCTTCATTCTCTGCTTTTTGAAGATTAAAAATCTTTATGTCTTGTGCAGCACAGGGAACACTGACTATGCATAAAATAGATTGAATCAAAAAATAGCTGTTTTCGGTGTCCATGAAAATCTGAAACTTCACCTCATTCACTGTTTTTCTCCCAACTTAATTGTCAGAAATACTCCATGTCTTTTAAGGGTATGGGCTAGTTTTGCCCTTACTGTTTCTCCAGTATGATGGTCATATTGAATTCTGGCTTTCCGTTTACTAGCAAAGACTTCAAAATTCACCTGGTACCTGTGTTCCTTCAATGTGCTCTATCCTTAGGGGCTAACATCAACACATAGAATACTCAGCAACAGGACTCTCAGAGAAACATGGTGCAATAATTAATCAGTCAAATATCACAGATGAATTTTCCTTTGACTACCTCACCAGGTTTAGCATGTATCTTTAATCCATAAAGGTCTTCATACTGGAGAAATTAATTGTAGCTATAACTGTAGATATGTATAGCTGTAGCTATTGACTGTTTGGTGGATAAGGAATTGGCTGGATGGTTGTGTCCAGAGAGTAGTGGTGAATGGCTCAATGTCTGGATGGAGACCAGTCATGTGTGGTGTCCCTCAGGGGTCTGTATGGGGACCAGTACTGTTTAATATCTTCATCAACAACACAGCAAATTTACAGATGACACCAAGCTGAGTGGTGCGGTTGACACACCTGAGGGACAGGATGCTATTCAGAGGGACCTGGACATGCTCAAGAATTGGGCCCATGTGAACTTCATGATGTTCAACAAGGCCAAGTGCAAGCTTTTGTACCTGGGTCAGGGCAACCCCCAGTATTGATACAGGCTGGGGGAAGAAGGGATTGAGAGCGGCCCTGCTGAGAAGGACTTGGGGATATTGGTGGATGAAAAGATGGACACGAGATGGCAATGTGCACTTGCAGCCCTGAAGGCCCACCATAGCCTGGGCTGCATGAAAAGAAGTGTGGCCAGCAGGTCAAGGGAGGTGATTCTGTCCCCCTACTCCACTGTGGTGAGACCCCACCTGGAGTGCTAAGTCCAGCTCTGGAGCTGTCGGTACAGGAAAGACATGGACCTGTCAGAGCTGGTCCAGAGGATGGTCACAGAAATGATCAGTGGGATGGAACACCTCTCTTACGAGGAAAGACTGACAGAGTTTATCTTGGAGAAGAGAAGGCTCCAGGGAGACCTTACTGTGGCCTTTCAATATTTAAAGAGAGCTTGTAAGAAAGATGGGGACAGACATTTTAGTAGGGTCTGTTGCGATAGGACAAGGGGTAATTGTTTTAAACTAAAAGAGGGCAGATTCAGACTAGATAGAAGGAAGAAGTTTTTTACAATGAGGGTGGTGAAACCCTGGAACAGGTTGCCCAGAGAGGCAGGCTGCCCAGAGAGGTAGTAGATGCCCCATCCACGGAAACTTTCAAGGTCAGGTTCGTTGGGGCTCTGACAACCTGATCTAGTTGAAGATGTCCCTGCTCATTGCCGGGTGGTTGGACTAGATGACCTTTGAAGGTCCCTTCCAACCCAAACTATTCTATGATTCTGTGATAATGCAACATTCTTTTGAAGCTCTGCAGTGGCATCTCAACTTCTACATGTTTTTATGGAGCTTGTATTAAGCTGAGCTCTACTCCTCTGAATACAGTAGGATATTATAAACTTTTCAGGACTTGTAGGAAGAAAGCAAATAACTCAAAGACTACACACACATATTACCCTCCCTTTTTTGGCAAATATCCTGCTTGACTAATCAACCTCTCCTCCTTCTCCATGGTGTAGAAGGAACTCTTCACAAGTTGCCTGTGGCCAAGCCAGGAGAGCAAATAATAGGATAGTACAAAACCCAACATCAACCAGTCCAAAGAGGATTGAAGAAGGACAAATTTATCTCTTTTTATTTCTTTTTAAAGGGAACCTAAATATTTTATGCCTGGGAGGCTGATTTGCATATCCAGATACTAAATCAGATTATTAATAAGCAGAATTATTATTAATAGTTCAAGGATAATAATGAGATAGACAAGAATTAATAGCATCAGAGTTATCATCTTCTTGATAGGCTATCTGACCTATTGCATAATTAAAAATAAATAAATAAAATAAGTCCATGATTCAGATGATACAGTTTGACTTCAGCAAGGCTTCACGAATTGTTCCATATGGCAATAAAACAGATAAATTAAATCCCCAGGAAGGAAAGTGAAAAACAAGTTAAAAAGCAAGATCCTAGGTTTTGCCAGCTTTTATTGACATCTTTAGTTAAAAAATGTAGAAAGCACTGAGCTCAGAGGTTTGAGTACAGGCTCTGAATTCAGCCTGACCTTAATGTAATGGGGGAAAGGTTGTAATCCCACTAAAACAAGTGTAAAGACAAGAATACAAAGTACTACTTTTAGCAAGAAGAAATCATAAGCAAAATGGAAGATCAACAATTACATAGCAGATCTACCAAAACCTTTTGTTATAGTGGATCACAGCCTGAATACCTCACTATTCCAAAATGCCAAATGACTTTCTGCCACTGTCCTCTAGCAAGTGTCCTCTATCTGAAAAACCGAAAATAGCTATTTGATGTCATTCTGCACTGGAAAAAATTCGTATGAAATTTATCTGTACCATTTTTTAAGAGTTTTTAAGTAAAAACCAAGCAGGGCTGAATGATAGGAGGTATGGAATACCTAGCCTCTTAGTATAGCTTGAAGGAACCGATCTTGTGTAATCTAGAAGAGAATAGAGCAAGAAATGTTAGATACTTCATTGTCCTTCACACACAGAAGGCACTTAATACTGTTCTATTTCTGCAAGACTAAATAAGAAGAAATTGGCTTACATTTTCAATAAAACTATTACTTTGCATTAGAACTAGGAATTTGATTTCCTAATGACAATGAAGCATCTGAGTAGACTTTCAAAAGACATCCTAGCACAATTACATTGTTACCCTGCAGAAGCATGGATTCAAGGAGATTCTCTCACAAAATCAATACACTTTTATGGTCATGACATAGAATTTCTGTGTTCTTTTCATTTACCCTCCAATAAACCAGTATGTTCTAGGAAAAAAACTATTGTTTTTTTTCTCCCATGGTTTTCCAGCAGTTAGAAGACGATGCAGAATTTTGCTGTGGGATTATGTGTAGGCTTATATAATTTACATACAAGGTTCGGAATGAATAAACTAATTTAATGAACTTCTGATTTATAAGGAGAAAGACATTTAGTTCTATCAAGTTATTGAAGAACCATTTGTGTGCAAGATGTTCAAACCCCAGCAATTCCATCCACTGTGGAAAAATCTCTTTGAAGTATTTTCCCTGCTCCTAAGTGCAGCTACAGCCACTAGAATTCCATTTAACAAGGCACTAAGCCTAATTCAGTCATTGAAATATCATAGGCTTTGCCCATCCTAAGAAAAGGCAAATACCTCTTCTGCAGTGCTATGGTTCTGAAAATACAAGTGGATTCTGAATAATGATGAACATTAGCATTCTCAATTATGTTTCAGAAGTAAGGTGAGAACCTCTAGAAATCCATTCTATCCAAAACAGTTCAGAGACATTGAAAGATACTACTCCAGCTTGAAAGAATTTATTTGTAATTACATCCTGCGCTAGTTCTGAGACAAGAAAAAAAAAGTATGCAGGCACTATACACATAACCATACTAATATCCATGAAGATCTTCTCCTATTCTGGAAGTCACAAAGAGTAAATGAGTAGACTACATCTATAGCATACCCAAATATTACAGCATAGTATGCAATATTGCAATATGGTATGCTACAACATAATACCCATTTATCTGGGTAAGTGAAAATGAAACTTCTAATTCATGGCTACGTGAAGGAATACAAAATTCCAATTTATGAACTAACATCTTCTCCTTGCTATTGTAGCCTTAACCACTAATAATGCTACCAGAAAGCTACACAGAAATTAACCACTAACAAAGTTTGCAAAGAAATAATTTCTTCCTTATCCTTCTGACAATAAAAATTCTACTGTATTGCTTAGACTGGAGTAAATGTAAAACTGAAGTAAGAACATGGAGGTTCCATTAAATCACAGAGCTCTTTTAAAAACAATTATTAGAAATGGTATGAATTGTTCGACTTGCTTCCGGTTGCTGTGCCATAAAGAATATCGGCTTGATATGTCTGAATTTCAGTCAGACTACCCTTATCTTCTGCAGTTACTCACTTTCAAGATTTGTAGGCAATGCAAGCAGCAGGGCCTCAAAAGTTTGCTCTTGGAGGAGACAATAAAGTCAATAAAGAACTTCTGTCATGCAGAGATAGTCTAACAAATAGTATATAGAACGCAGAATTTCACAAAATTGCATTACGCATGTAATAAATTAACAAAATTTCTGTAGTTACAACGCAGAGATGACCATTGCTATTCACCCATTGTTTAATGGTATTTAAGATTACTTTAAAAGTTCCACTTAGCAGGCAAACCTCAAATGAAGACAACCAGTGGCACTTGTTTGACAGAGTTAATGAAAAGTAATAAAGCAAGATTCTTAAATTCCTGACAATCTACCCGTCAAAACAAAAAACAAACAAACAAAGGTGCATTTTAATTGCTGCAGATACAGTATTAAAATAACTGAGTAAGAAGGGGTTCCTTACTCTGATCTCAGTGACTGATGCAGAAAATAAAATATTTTCACTGAAGATTTACAAAAAAGTACATTAATTTGGTAGTTTTCTTCTTTGTCTTTAGCTCCTTCGAGTACAAGAGAAAATATCAACCACCTTGAGTGTATCACCTTTGAATCCCAGGAAAAGATATATATAGCAGAAGTGAATTAACTGCACTGGGGTTGCAAAGAAAGTGAGTCTAACAATACCATTGGCAAGAAACAGAATCAGAAATCCTCCTTCTCAGCTACTCTCACTTGAAACCTCATGTTGCTGAGAAAAGAACATTCCTTTCCCATTTGAACCCTCTCTACTTCTGGATCAGCTTCAGTACAGGGATCTCATTTTCCTGCATGGTGTACAAACAAGTTGTTTTTTCATGGTACTTAATGACTAGAATTAGTAAGCTTATCTGGATGTTAATTTCCATAATACTTTAAAGGTTTCATTCTTTTCAAACATTTTCACTTCCCTCCCTCCCTAAAGGTATTGATAGTTTACCTGAAAAGAGAGATTCCAGGGAAATTAAAAAACTTCAAAAAAAAAAAAAATCTAACTGAAATGAAGAAAAAAGAATTTTAAGTTAAACTTAAGCTTTTGATCACACAAGCATTCATTATAAATAAATAAATTATTTTACGATATGAAAATGTCTTATACAGAAATACATTGAAGAAATTTGTTTGGTCATGTCAAACCCATAGGAATATTTCTATAATTAAGAAAATAATGTTTTAGTAGGGTTTGATAAACATCAAAATGCTGAAATGTTGGAGTTCATTTCCCCTTTATTTGGTATCTAGCAATTGGTACAAAGACTACCTTAAAGCTAAATAGCATCTCATGGCAAACCTGCAGGTTTACCTGCACCTTGCAATGTGCTTCAGAAAAAAATCAAACAGGTGATCTTCTGCTGTACACATTAAATATGTTACACCTTATAACAGAAAAGAGTAGATCACAAACTAAGCCGAGCATTAGCTACATAATTTATAAAATACCTTTTCAGTTCTTGAAGTTTTACATTCGTGAACAGAAAGTTTGTTGCAAACACCACTGAAAAGAACAATTTCCACCAACTTGGTTTGGATCAAGCTTCTGCTTTTGTATATAAACATTTTTCTGAGTATCATAAAACTAAATTGATTTTTTAATTAAGTATATTTTTTCAACAGTGCTGTTTGCAGGGTAGTCATGGATGTACTGTTTATGATCTTCTGCCCGAGGGGCCACATATTTTATCTAGCTCATTTTCTACTAGCTTCTTCAAAACTAGTGATTATATATGACCCTTTCAGAAAGGATTAAAAAAAAAAAAAAAAA
>VYXH01001156.1:75049-85193 GCA_013397275.1 Burhinus bistriatus
TTTTTTTTTTTTTTTTTTTTTTCTGTCACTGCCAGAAGTGAAAACAGCCTGCTAAAGCTGGGGTACATATTGTTTACTAATTGTTGGTATCATTACATTCAAATGTAATATTATGTTTTGGTATATACGTACAATACAAATAATTTTTAAGTATTAAAAGGCTCATTTCACACCACTTTTCAAAGTAATTTATAATCTCACTTGTGCAACTCAGCCTGCTGAAGAGAAGCTTTTAGAAATAGAAAAGTTTCTTCCTTTGTCTTTGCTGTAGCTCTTGTGACGTGAACAGAAGCTTTTTCAGCAAAATGTTGGTTGACCTAAGTCACTGTTACCTGAAGTAACTTAAGATCATGATGCAAGACAAAGTTCTTAGAAAGTCAGACAATGAAGTTAATTAGATTCACAAGGATCACTGATCTTCATCAATTACCCCAGAATGCAGTACATAAATAGACTTTCCTTGTTCATGAATCCCTGTTATCATGTTTGATTCCTCTTATTCTTAAAATACAAAAATAAATAAATAAAATAAAATACAACAAAACAAAACAGATTCAATTCTGCACTAAATTTAAATTCAGGGAGTTACATTTAAGCTCAAATTTTAGACTCAGCTAAGTGTACACCAGTATATATTTCTAAATCATTTAAGGAACTTAGATGATATGACATATACAGAAATGAAAGAACTTCAATAATATTTCCATAATTGTTGGTTTTTCTCTAGTCAACAGGAAAAAAAACCTTTCTGGAAAGCTTTCTATCATCACATGACTAAAGCAAAACCAACTTACTCTTGAAGTTCTGTGTTATCTTAATTACTTTAAGAGTTACACACTTGCACCATGTTCTCTTTCTGTTGCACACATTTAGGTTATCACTATTTTCTCATTTCACTATTTCAGGATAATAACAGAATAAAGAAGCTGTGCCACACTTAATACTGTCTTTTTCACCTTCACAACTCAATACCAAAGAGCAAATGGCAACGTTTCAAGACCTTCATACTAGTAGTTCAGTCTTTGGGGCTTTGATCTTATTCATCTTGGCATAGTAAAATCCAACATGATCCTTTGTGCCACTCCCTGAAAACCTACACAACACCAACAGCAGACAACATAGAGGTTTTCCATAATAAATTTTCCAATTTACTTATATCTCAGGGCAAAGTTCTGTTTAACCAGTGCAAAGCATAAATATATTTCAAACATTCCTCATGAGAGATTATATTTGTCAAGATCATGCCTTTACAATGACTTCAAACAGAGACCATTTATAGTAAATTTACTGCTTTAGAAGTACATTCTTTAATGTACATTAGCATTAAACAAAAGAAACAAAAAAGCGGACAAATAAATGCAGTTACAGAAACACAATCCTGCCTTTCTAGAGATTACATTCCCTGAAATACACCTGGCCACATGTAAAACAAAAAGTTATTGCACTATTCTACAGAAATTATATTCTGACATCTCAAAAGGTCAGAGGAAGAACTTGTTGAGCACACATGAAGTTTTATCTTTTGTGTTTAAATCATACAACACTGGGACATATTTGCATTTACTTATAATTGTGCATGGTTTGAGCAACTCCAGTTACACTAAGAGAACTAAGAAGTACCATGCACATGTACATAATCACTGAGATTTAGTCGAGGTTAAGGCATTAAGACTTTTCAGGAAAATACACAGTCTATGGTTAATGGTTGAGTTTGTTGCTCATGTAACTAGAAATTTCTGTAGGAACTAACTAGTGAGTTAACTTTGCTTATTTATGTGCCTATAATAACCTTACCACTAAGTGCTATATAAGCGTGATCTCACAAAATTGGCCATTTTCCCCACATTTAGTCATATACCTGTTATTTCAAACACCGTTCTTCAAAGTCAAACCCAAATACCGTAGGCATTTCTGGCAGTCATTTACTCATGAGACAAGAGAAAACAATTTGAAAAGTAAAAGTTGATTTCTTATAAATATCCTGAATACTAATTACTATGACATAATTGCCTACAGAATAAAAGCCTGCCATCTAATTTTCATTTCTAATGGTTTTCCTGTAGGTGTGTTTAATAGAGGAACAGAGAAAGCCATTCAAGATTTGTAATGAAAATGGGTAAATAAGTTGACCTAATTTGATAACAATAAAATAAATATTAATTCTTCCCATATCCTTTCCTGCAGTACAGTATGGAATTATAAGTTAACATACTTTAGAAATATTTGGTGATATTTCAGTTATGAGCACAGCTCTTATATCGTTGCTATTTACTTGCTTGTCAGTCATGAAAGAAAAATGTATAATTTTAGGTCCAGGACACAATAATTAAAACATGTTAAAAACTGTAATCAAAATAGCATTTCATGAGTCTTCTTTTTCAGCATTGAGAATAAATATTTTTCCTGGTGCTCTTACAAGCACAGATTTTAAAAAATCTCAGCAACAATTCTTAAGTTTTTTCAGCACAGTTTCTTTTTTACCATAGTTTGTGACACTAAGCCCCAATTCTTCACTCTGTTTTACTAGCTGAATACATTGGATACATTATACATTAGGATACATTGAAAGTTTTCTAGAGCTAAATTCACTGTATTTTAAATTGTTTAAGCTAAAACTTATAGGATCTGTTGCATAACAATATTTATCTTCTCCCAAAGACAACTTCTCACATATTTTAAATAAACAAACCAAATCTATGAAAGATATTATTGTTATTTAAAATTTTGTTACTGCATTTTGACTACTAGACGCAGTTGTTGAAAGAAAGGTGAGTTTAACTGTGATGTACTGTCATAGCCCAAGACAGTGCTGTCATTCTTCTTTGGACTGTACCTTAGGATTGTTGAGTTTTGGCTGGTTTTATTTTTCTCCAGTTTTACACTCTGCTAAATACTAACAGTCAAGTAGGAATAATGAACAGCAACAAGCAGTAATAACATTGGAAAAGTTGGACATCAAGCTTTCCCCTGATTAAGGATGCCAAAAGTAATATTATCTTAGGATAGGATATGAGAGAGAATCTGTTAAATACAACTGATTATTATTCATTTTTCTCAGATGGCACAACGCTCTATCTCATTTTCCTCTATTCTACCCTGGAGGCCTCCTTCTAATCAGCTCACACTAAAAACAAAAGCAAAAAGATGTTTTCAAAGGGAACTGAAATTAAGGCCTACTTTATGGGTCTTATCAAAAGAAGTAGAAACATCCTCAGTAAATAGAGACTGTGGTCCATATTTATAACACAAAGAATAATTTCATTTATCATAAAAGCAAGTGATATTGAAAACTTTATTTAAAGACCTTGATCTGATGCTTTTAATCTACTGTAGATGAGTCCTCACACCCACTCTAACAAGTCTGCCTGCAAACAGGTCATGCATTGAGATGAATAGCTGCAACACTGTTCAATCTGTCTTTGTATCCTAGAAACCCCTGGAGACAGCACTGCACTCTGTAAAGTAACTGCAGTGCAAGTCCACTCAAATAAACTTTTGGAGACAAGAATCTAATCTTTCTTTATGACCTAGCCAATGACAGTGTCTGTAGCAGCTATAAAAAAAGGAGGCTATATATTCAGCACAGACTGTTTTCTCTTAAATATGAATTCTGAGTCAATGGGATACAATGTTCACGTCCATCCTTAACTTAAAGGGAAAAGGATTTATTTTTGCTTCTCCATCCCTTTATTGTTTTTTGAATAAAGTATATTTCAAAAAATGATGTGCGTACAGTATGTGTTTTCAACATATTTTAAAAATAATTGTTCTTCCTCCAACTTAGGCACGTGATAAACAAGACATCTCTTACTGTTTGAAGGTATGCATATTTCAGCTGGGGAGTAGGGATGAGGAAGGAAGGAGAGAGATTTACTTCGAGTTGCAATTCCAAAGAATTCTAAAGCATACCCTTCAAACACAACAAGAAAATAAACTGTTTTTATATTGAAGATGTCAAAGTTCTCAGTTTAACATAAAATTGTATTTCATTATCAGAGTCCCATTAAACACAGAGAACTTGTAGGTAGATTCAATATCAATGGATGTATACATGGTTCGTCAAAACTGTATTATCGGGCCACTCCAGCATACAGGGGAGTAAAGTTGAAATCTGACAAGTGAAATGCCATTTTATGAAGAGATTAATCTGATAAATATAAGTGGCCAACAGGAGCCATTTTGGTGGTTTCTGGTTGATGCATATGTACGTCTTCCTTTTCTTGAAGGAATTTAGGCTAAAAAACCACATTGTTTTCCTTACTGAACACGTTTTTCCTGAAATGAAGGCATTCATATCAGCCTGCTTTACACAACTGAAAATTTTGTTTTACTATGTATAGGAAAGATTTATGACTATTATCTTTCTCCACATCTGTTGAAAAATATAGGAAATCCACAGCAATGCACCACTTTCCTATACACTGTTCCAATGCAGCATATATGACCTTCCATATTTCAGAGCAAATATTGAGCAGTTACATTTATTCATCTTCTATGGCAGAATCTTCAACATTAACTGATTTCAAAGAAGCATTTATGTATCATCTGAGAACAGATTCCACGACTCTTTGGAGAAAACCTAAGAGTAAATTTTCAGTTAGTATCTTACACTTCCCAAAAATCCTATGACAACACACATTGAACTGCAGTCACTATGGGAAAAGAGTGTTTAAGAAATTATTTTTGCCCTTCAGGGCAGATAACAGACAGTATTTTCTCTATAGTATCTATCTTGATAATTGAAATAAATTGACACTATATATTATATTTCAGTGTAATTCATTACATCAAACAAAGTAGATTTGGCTCAAAATGTTCATCTCCAGACTGCCTAAAGGGGACAGTTACAACTTTTCTGCCAAACCAATTTATGCTGTGCTCAAATAGTAACAAATTTCAAATGACAGCATACGCTTATAAACTTCAAATTAAAACACTGTATGCATTACTTCTAAAGAGATTTATCAAACAATTGATTTTGAGTGACTGCGTTTTCTTTTCCTTATTTTTTTCTCCTTCCTAGATTATCCTCTTATTAAGTTTTCTGCAGACGTGCTTTGTGCCAAGAGGGTGAACAGTAATTACAGTAAAGTTTTCTATAAACATAATTTCATAAGCTGTCAGAGAAATAATTTTGATGTGATAAACAGATTCATACCATTTAAAAGTTTTGAAGATCCTTTCTCATTTAGACCATCATTGCTAAGAAGAAAAAAAGTGTGTTTTTGGAAATCAAATTCAAAGTTAGGTGTTATTGCTTACTAACTACCAGAAAAAAAAGTAACAGTATAGGGAAACCCTCAAGATGTGTCATTTGACTGCCTATTTATAGAATAACAGGAGTCTTACATATACTTTCAACAAAACTGTATACAGTGCTTAGTGTTACGAATTTGCACTTGGAGGAGGTGCAAAGTACATGTCCACTAAGGTTATGGGTGCTCGTAAAAATAACCAAGAATGTTTTCCTCACCCCTGTTTCTTCCATCAATAATTTCATAAATCTAACCACTTCCTATCAGCTTTCTGTCCTAATGATACTTAGTTTTGAGTGAAATGGTATATTTTTTATGAAACAGTAAGAAAGAGGTCATGCACTGTTCCCTCGTTCACTGTCAGTATCTCCTTCAAGAGAGGCCGTACAAGGCATGGCAGTAACAAGATATATTTTCATAAGCCCTTGTTAAGTGCTGGGAAGAGATGTCAAGTCCTTTTCCATGAAAATTTAATGCCATATTGTTATGGCAATAGAAATTCAGGTGATAAACATATTATCTTTTTAAAAAATATGTGATTTTTAAGCATTCTGGAATTGGACAGTTGTCGATATTGCCTTGTGATGCCATTACTGTATGCACTACAAGCCCTTTTATTTAATATGCAACAGTTCTGGTGGAAATGTGGTTGAGCTAACTTCGTTCTTGATCTTTTTTCATAGGAAAAGGAATTTGTTTTCATTCCTTTAAGCATTTCTGTGCAATTTTGACTGCAGATACAAGATGAACAGGTATATGATCACATTTAAAGAACATAAAATACTTCAGGTCACACACTTGCATATCTTCTGTAAGAAAGTATGTTATTTGTAGAGAAGGCTATTGTTAGTTCTATTATGTGACCATAAAATGCTAACTTTTTCATACAGTTAATAGCTTGTGGTACTAAAAGACTTTAATAACTTACAGTTGGCTTCTGGAAAACAACAACAAGGAAAAAATCCTGACAGATTTGTGTCACTGAACTAGGTTGTCTTTTTTCAATTGGTCTCTTCAGGAAAGAATTATCTGTTTCTGACTCCACAGAACAGAAAGCTGCGACAATACGTTACTAACAAAACTTGTTGTGTAAGCCTATCCACGACTTCTCCAAATAAACATCAGCTACTTGTATGCTAATCACACCACAGCATTTTATCATGTTCAGATGAATTTCTGTGACAGAAGAGGACTCCTAGTGAAACTAACTCTCTGATACTGAGTTTCACTTTTATAAGATTTAGAGGCAAAAAAATGTTCTGCAAGCCCAAGCATTAAAAAATCTGGTTTCCATTTAAACCTTACTGCATTATCTCTGGATCATTAATCTCTCCATCTAGTCCATCAGCTCTTTATCACCAGTGTGGTGTAACTAAAGAGGAAACTTCATTGGAGGATTCTCTGTTCATGACAGTCTTGGTAAATTGCTTTGACTGAGCGATGAAATTACGGCATCACACATGGTGACTAACACAGCTGTTAACAAGTGTACCAAAACCAATATATAAACCATAAAAAAGTAGCAGACTAGGCAACACATGAGCGTGGAATCTCCTGTCTAAATGAACTGAAAGTGTTTTCTGTTTACTACCTGCACTGAGTCAGTTAATTTATATGAAGGCATTTTGGTTTGCTCTAGTTTTTGTAAAGAACTAGGACCTTTATTTACCCTATTAAATTGGAAGACTTTTTTGGTGCCTTTTTTTCTAAACACTAATCTTTGACCAGATCCCATTCTTTCTTATATAAATGCGGCAGATTATAGCACAGGACTATCGGACAAATGGAAATGCACAAAAAGAATGATTTCTCATCTATCAGGCAGAGACTGAACTCATTCAGCTTAGTATTTTGAGGATATATACCAAATCTCTTGGAAAACTTATAGTCTCTCTCTACACCACACACAGTTTTCTTTAAATCAATTTATGAAAGAAAGAAAAAGATAGCTAGAGACATTAAATGTCTCAATTATTGAAAAATGTTCTAATTTTGCTAAAAAAATAATTCCATGGAATGTGGAGTATTAGAAAATCACAGAACAGTTTGTAAATATAAAAATGTACAGTTGTGCTAATTAATACCCAGAAACTGTACTGTGTTACAACTCGTGAATAGATTTGCTGGCGTAGTGCACCATCAGCTCATGATTGGGATTTGCATCTCACTCTCAACTGCATCTGGCACGTCACTGTAACCTAGAACTCGACTTTGCAGTTGGTTGTCTTCTATGATTCATAAGCATCACTGAATGAGTCATATTTTTTCAGGTGCGCATAGAATTTCCCAGCTTCTTTCCTAGTCCACAGGAAATCCCAGGCAAGTGTTATGCAGTCCATGATAGCTTCTCAATGCTATGTTTTGACTCCTTCACTCTGAGTTACACCCTTCTCTCTAGGGTTGCTCAGTAGCAATCTCTTCAAGAAAATTCCAAATAAACCAGATGTAATTGACGTCTGCATACCCAGACATACAATTTCAGTCCCTCTTAAACTACACTTAGGGAAAGTTAGGAAAAATCACTCCCCTGGGCCCAGCACAAGGGGAGTCATAGTCTATCATCTTTTCTACCTTCTCTCTTTCCAGCACAGAACCTAAGCCAGAACTTTCCTAATTCTGAGGGAAGAACCCTGGATGCTCCCCCAGGCCAATCTGATAATTACAGTCATTCAATAAACATCAAGTGTATTCAGAAATTCAAATTCCACTCAATGGTCTCTATTAGGCCTCTCTCTGACAGCATAAATGCCATGCATCTGATCAAAAGATTTTGTTTCAAAACTGCTATTATGAAACATATTGCATACAATGAACTGGATCTTCTTTAGAAAGGTCAAGTCTACATTGGCAGAACTTAAGCTTATATACAAAACGATAGATGATTGTTTTCCCTAAAATACCTGTTGACATGTAAAATACATATTCCATTATCTAGGATAATGCCTGCCAACCATTTGGGACTGTGTGGGTATTTCACATCAGAAAAAAAACAAAACAAAACAAAACAGAAAACAAGACAAAAAACAACATAAAACACCTCCAAACCCCACCACCAAGAAAATCCTCTATCAATTCTTTTAAAAGGTCTATTTGAGAAATACAGTGTGAGTCCTGAATATTGATATTGAAGTTCATCACATAATGAACAGATGCTTTTAAAAATCATGAACAGAAGAAAAGAAAGCTTGTGCTGAATATTTTTACTGGCATTTCAAACACAGAATAAACCAGCAAGTTAGGGCTGTGAAAGCTTAGTATCTCTTCATGACCTGTTAAGAAGACTCAGTCTTAAACACCTGCACTCTTTTGGAATTGTAATATGCAATGTTTTCCACTGGATTCAGGAGTTAGCTATTTCTCTGTACAGGTCCAAAATTAATGATATCCTGGTACTGCAGCCAAGCTACCTAAGCTTGCATGTTCTGCTAATGGTATGGAGTCTCATTAACTTCAGTGGAACTATGAACTAGTGAAAAAGGCTGAGCATCCAGAGTTGATGCTGACAAAATTACTTTTTGTTTTAAATACCTAAAACTCCCAAACTCAACCTCACATTTTTAAAGCAATGCCCTAACAATTTTTTTTTTTCAAAGCCAAAAAACCAGCCTTATTTCTAGTAACAGTATTTCATTACAAAATTTTCAGCTAAACTCTATTTCCTCATAATTCCACAACAAACTAAAGTGTGTTTGGTCTTTTTTTTTCCATGGCTGTGATGACAGCTAAGAAATGGAGCAGTAGCTAATAGTGTTTATTTTGTATTCACTTTTTCCAAATACACAAATGAATTTAATGATGAATATAATACGAAAGTAAATATTCCGATATTGAGGCAGAAGTAAAAATTATTGAATATAAATTTAAATGAGATTTCCTACCATGAAATAAAACAAAATAAGATTGATTTAGATGGAGAAGATAATGAGATAACATAATCCCCAAAAAATCAACAATCTCAGAGGGCTGAAAAAACATTCAAAAAAAGTTTGACTAATTAATTTCATATTAACTGGATCATTTATATTATCCATAACTGTTAGATGCAGATCACTAGAAGTGTTTTAATAAGATCAACATCTTTAGTAGTTTCAGTATTCTCTGTGGCATAAAAGCTATTTTTGAAAAGCCATAGATGACAAAATATCATGAGCATTTTTTTTTTATTCAAAAGCAAATAGTACATATATTAAATTATGCCAAATATGACTGACAGGCTAAAAGTAGTTGCCACCAAAAAGGTTAAATAAAAAATGGAATTTTATAAATCAAATATTCCTACTTTTTATAGTAATAATTATCTGACAGTCATAATAAAAGTAAGATATTATTGCTCTTTCTTTTTGTAAATAACAGAATGCCAAAGAGTATTTTTCTTCCTGGGTACCAGTAGATATAAAGTTCATACATAGTACCTAAATCAAATGAGGGTAGGAGGGTTACATAAACTGTGAGTGCTTGCTATGTTTTGAGCTATGTGCTGGTTTTGGCTGGGATAGAGTCAATTTTCTTCATAGTAGCTTGTATGGAGCTATGTTTTAGATTTGTGCTGCAAATAGTGTTGATAACACTGGCATGTTTTTGTTATTGCTGAGCACTGCTTAGACAGAGTCAAGGCCTTTTCTGCTCCTCATACCACCCCCACCAGCGAGTAGCTTGGGGGCGCACAAGAGGTTTGGAGGGGACACAGTTGGGCCAGCTGCCTCCACTTGACCAAAGGCATAGCCCATAACATATGACACCGTGCTCAGCAATATGAAGCTGGAGGAAGAAGAAGGACATTCGGAGTTACGGCATTTGTCTTCCCAAGTAACCCTTATGCATGATGGAACCCTGCTTTCCTGGAGATAGCTTAACCCCTTTCTGTAATGAATTAATTCCTTATGTTGCTT